>KK113714.1:503736-567881 GCA_000611955.2 Stegodyphus mimosarum
TCTTTTCCTACCACCACCTCTCGAGAAGACTTTCGTCTCGCCACATATTTAGAGTGCCCCCCAAGCCGCACAGACACTATACATTTGCAAACAACCATGTCTTCTAGAGGATTAACTCGAGCCCTTCGGCACGACAGTCAGCGATATTAACCACTATACCGGTTGGGCGGCACTAACAGTATTAAGAGGACTCAACACTGGAGTTGTTAAGACAACTGGCTTCGGTTCGGTTTGGTTGATTATAGCAAAGAAGCCGAAGGCTTATCTGCCTAAAGAAAGAGATGCTTTAGTAGAGGACGTTTTAAGGGAAACTGGTTCGTATACAAATTATACATGAGGAAAACTATGAAAACGCCAATACAGTCAACCTGCTTGTCGCAATTCGAACTCCTGACCGAACTATCAGTGTTGAGGGACTTTACCACTCAGCCGCTGTTGGACTAAGACAACTGAAAACTGATAGTTTGCTCCAGGCTTGATCTAAAGCGAATAGTTTGTGTATCTATCTAATCTATCTTTTCTCGTGTTGTGAGGTTTATCTATTTATTTTTAACTTATAGTTCATTTTAAGTTGAAAAGCCTTTCCTATCACTCTCCTTTCACCCAAGCTTTTCATGCCAGAATGTAAATGAGACAGCAAGCGTTTATTTAGATTAAAGTAGAATGAAGTAATTCAAGTAAGAGTTTCGGAAGGTAGTTTTAGAGCGTGTTTGCCTATTTCAGGCCCCGTTTTGCTGTGATTATTAGCAACTTGCGTTAATGTGCTCTAGCCTTTAGGCTTGTCTCTCCGGTTATTGCAGACCAGAGCTTTTTCTGCGCATTAAAGTATTCTGTGAGCGTTAGGGTAACCTACCACACCTTGAAATTGTTATTTGTTACGTATTTCTATTAAGCCAGAAGTGTTGGCTTCCTATAACCCAAGTTGAGTCATTTGTTAATTTTATGCTTGCATAAAAGGGTTTTATACACCCTTTTGCAAGGCTAGAAGACCATTCTTCAAAAGTCCTTTTTAAAAAGTTTATGTTTCCAAAGCGTCATAAACTTTACAGTGTATAGAGTGGACACGGCCCAGTTTCCCTCACAAAGTCCTTCACGAAGGCGTCTCTCCCGTTTGGCAAATAGCCGTAGTGTGCTTTGCAACAATCAATGGTGCAGTCGTTAACTAAATATGGAAATTTGTTCGTTGATTCTTAACTGAAACTACAATAAATATCTCAAAGAGGCTGATAAAAATGTGTCTTTGTGCTTATCCCGAAATTAATGCTTGAGGAACAAGAACTTCCAGCAAAAGTTCGCATTTTAAGAAAAATGAGTGGCACTTGTAAAGAATGTCCCATATTTCGAATTTAGGTGATTGCCATATGTTCATTTACCTTAAAAATACCGTCTTCATTTCACACATTTTCTGGATTGCGAGAATTCGAAATAGCTACAAATGTGTTTTAGAAAAGCATGTTGGTTTCCAGCCAAAAATTCCATAGATAGGAGACAAATCTTTGTTCAGTGTTTTTAAAACACGTGCACTGTTATACTACATGATTTATGACAACTACCTAGATATTTCGTTCCAGTATTTGGCAACGTCTGTCATAACAACAGAAAAATTTTAAAGCATAAAAAAGAAACTTATTTCTTGTAGTTTTTTCCACGTTCTACAATATTTCATGTACCCAGAATTATAGATAAAGCCTCCTACTCAAAATTTAAGAAAGAAACTTTCTGACTGTGAGTCGGCAAGGATCCCTAAGCATTTTTTATGTAAAATCTTTAAGAATGTTCTCGAAGGTAGGTTAAAGCTATGTAAAATCTAGATACGATTTTTGAAGCTCCATTACGAGGTGTGCGATGTTTTTATACTTTATGTATTTCAAACAGAGTATTAGTTAATCGTGGGGAAACTTTCATGAACTGCAAATGTTTTCATTCTTTTCAATCTTTACATTATACGTTGTTTTGATGAATTATGCATGATATGCTACTGTGTTTGAGGTATCGTTCAAAAATAGTAGGAATAAATAATAGTAGTTATAAAAGGCGATTCAATACGAATGAAACTACTTTGCATATTTAAATAAAATTTTATTATTTGTTCTAGAGAAAGCAACAAGGTCTCAATGAACAGAGGAAGCGTTAAACTTTAATCATAAAGATCTTATAAATTTTTATGTGTGAGCTGCTTATTACGATGCATATATCCAGAACACAATCCATTTCCATAATAAGAACAAAACGAAAAATACATCACTTAATGCATAGTGAGTTGCTGACTATGCATTTAGTTACCGTCACTATGCATTCACTGATTTTTGAGGCAAATAAAGCTTATTTAGAGCTCTCTCAAAGGATCTTATTTGACGAAATGTTATAACTAACGTAATTATAGCTGTAATACAAAATATGATTAGCCGAAATGAGCCTTACCTCAGAAGGGCTATTAGTCTCGAAACGGCATTTTGCATCGAATCATTAAAAGAGATGAGTCACCTTTCAAATTGTTGCCCCCGAATATTATCACTCTGTATTACATTTAAATAATCTAAATAATGAAAAATCCGCATGAATGTATGTATGTTTCTAGCATTGTGGGAAAACAGCGGTACTTACAGCCATCAAATTTTGAATAACGTAATCTTCCACCGAACATGGGCACCTGGAAGCCCCAATTTGGAACCTGGAATTTTGTTTTGCTGTCTATGTCATATTTTGTAAAACTTTAATGAATTTTAGACTAACAAACTCAAATTCGAAGCCAATACAGTCAGAAGTCAATACAGCCAATACAGTTCGATTTCGAAGGGAGCATGGGCAACACTGTACGAAAACATTTTTTTTATCTCCAGCGCGCAAGACTGTCTATCGGAAATTCTAAAGATATGTTGTTTTTTAATATTTTTAGCCCAAATGCTCTTGAAATATGTATGTGCATGTAAATGAAAAAAAAAATGCTTGTTAGTTAGTAGCTAAAAATCATAAAGGTCTTATATTTTATTTATTTATTAAAAATTAAATTTATAAAAAAATTCTCTTTCAGTTGTTTTAAGTGGCCCACATGCCAATTTCTGTACAAATAAATCTCCTTACAATTTTAAAGAGTCAATTAATAACAATTTGAAAGAGCGAAAACACAGTAACATTATTGGCTTTCATAATATTAAATTTAAATATTTCATAAATTACTGTATTTTACTTCAGTATCAAGCAAAAATGTTAAAGCACTTTTTTTTTTGCTTTGCATGCTTTCTCATCTTGAATAGATGGCTGATTTTTATCGGCTGAATAGACATATTGATAATTTGAATTTTAATGCCGTAATGAAAACATTAAACGCGGGTTTCTGAAAGGAAACTTTTGAAACATTGTAAAGATTTATGTACACTCTACTTAATTAATCACCTTCTTGAATTAATGCCGCATAAATTTATTCGATAAATTAGTAGTTTTAGGTGAACTCAATAATATCTTAAACTTCTCATATAAATTTTAAAACTGATTGCAAAAATTAATTTATTTTGCTCAACTATAAAGTACTGACCTTTTAGACTATCAATCGTTACTTTGACGGAATTCTTTAAAATTAATTATAAGTTACTTAAAATTTCTGACGCTAAATATGTATTTATAAATACTACATCTACAGATAGCAGAAAGCGAAGCAAAACTGAACAAAGAAATGTTTCAGAAATCAGTCCCTAAATAAACATATTAAAATTTACAAATTAAATTACAAATAATTTAACACCAACTGTTCCCAAGTCACGTCAAAATATTGCTGAGAAATGCCCAGCGTGTTTAGGGTTGCCAGAAAGTGGCTTGGAATGGCAAGGTTGCCAGACTTGGCGAAAAATTGGCGATGTGCTATAGACAAAGCAAGAACATTCTAGAATACATTTGTAGCGGTTTTCTGGAGAATATTCTCGAAGGCAGGTTCAAGCTATATATACCCTGCCTAGTCTGCGAGAGAGTAGTGTCTCGAGTTCAGAGATTAGCTTGAGAGTGATGGACCGACTCGGGAGCTGCACTTTAGTGCTTTGCCATGAAGCTGTCTTCACCGTCATAGCTTGAAGACTTCGTTTGCTGATTGTTTCAGCGTGTTTATTGTAATTTATAGACGACTGTAAACGTGTCTTTGGAACTGTTCTGTGTAATACTGGCGTATAAAGTGTTTTGATGCTTCATGAAATATCATGATCAATCACCGCGAACCCTTAGAACGCAACAGTATAAACAAATAAATTAAGGGGAAGTATACAAGTTACAATCAGCTGAATTCTGACGTATTTGTTAATCATTAAAATAAGAGTAAACATTACTTTGAAAAATCAGCTATGAAAATCGTGGCTTTTTCCCCGTGTAACAAGTATACGATCCAGTTTACCTCTGAAATTCCTCCACGAAGGCATCCCTCCCCTTAGACAAATTAAATAATTTCGAGTGCTTTGCCGCAATTAAATAAATCAAATCAGTCTCATTCACACAATCACGGTTCAAAGTTTTGGCAGTGCCAGTGCCTTTCTGAGATTCTTCAGAGGTGATAAATCTGATTCGTTCGAAGATTTAGCAAAGAATGTGTTAATGGTACGTTTTACACGTGGTAGTATTCCTTATGTTTTCGTTATTGCTGCATTCGCTTTTGAGGTCAAATTTATGCTCAGAAGGCTCTCATTTGTACAAATATCTACCTGTGGCTATTACAGAAGACGAATCAATGATCAAATTGATCATCATATTTAAAATATTTCATATTCTCAACAATCAAGATATTTGATCATTTACTGTTAGGTTACGTTCATATTGTAATGATGCTGCGATTTAATTGTTCATGATTATAGTTTAGTTCGGAATACATAGCGTAAATTATGCTGAAGGACAATTAGGCTATGTTCCCTTAGATTTTAAAGTTCAAAATGTCTGTTATCATAATTTTTCGATAGTTTATAGTTATTATTTTGTATCAGGTTTCCTACTGTTATACTGTGCTACGATGATTTGGAATGTAACCGACTCTAAAAGCTGTTGTATTCGATTGCCAAATAGCATACTTAGTTTATCTATACTGGCAAATTTTTATTTCTGAGTGCTGTTGCCAATCTTGAGAAAGAAAATGTTCAATTTATCTTTCTAATCATGCAAGTAATTTTCATAATAATGCTATATATATACTACATATATAACTATATACAGACACTATATATACAATTACAAAATATTTTTTAAAAACAAATTATAAACATGCCTAGTATTTTCGCGCATTAAGCTGCTGAAAAAATATTAGTAAAAACATAAAGAAATTTAGAAATAAGATTATAATTAGAAATTGAAATTCATAATTAAAAAACTTCAAATAAACGTATCAATGCAACAAAGAATATTAAAATGTTAAAACCAAACCCTTTAAACAAGCATTACCCCAATTAAAAACATTTAAATGAAATTTAAAGAAAAAAGAACATAAAAGAAGAGGAATTCAATCAACTTCAGTGCCACTTTGTCAAGGGGGAGGAACATTGGAACTTATTGCAACCTCTCTTCTACAAAATCCTTGCTTTTCTGCATCCAGAATTAACCGATAAACCATTTTAATTATAATAGTTCACCCGAAAATTCTGGCCATTCTCCAAAGCAAGGAAAAAACAAAGTAAATTCTAATTAGAATCTTGTACCTTAAATAAAGATAATTCCATTTTATTTAAAGAATTGAAAACGTGAGTGAAATAATAAAATACTTCAGGGAATAATATAAATCAAAATTTTACCTTTAAACATATAGGATATAATCCGAAGAATTTAAAATCGCACAGTTACTGTCGAAGAGCTGTTGGAGAGTGAAGATATAGAACACATGGATTGGTCGACAAGGTCTCTGGATCTAAATCCCGTCAAGCATGTACGGAACTTACTAGGGAGACCCGTGGCAGCACGTAACTTATCGCCAGTAACGATTCCGAAACTGCGATTGGTGCTACAAGAGGAACGAGCAGCAGTGTCTCAACAGCTCATTAACAACCACATATCCAGCATGTACAAATGATATGAAACCTGCCTAGCAGTCAGGGGAGATCATATCTCCTATTAAAGACCAGATGTTTCTTGCTGGACACCCATCACAGGGATGTTTCGGCCTTTACTCGCATTGCGCTCCATGCTACTTTTTCAATAAAGCTTCTTTTTATCCCTCTGATTTCTCTTTTAGTAAGTGTTGCTTACATTACTCATGTCCTTACGTATTCGGGATCTTACGGTGTTAAATGTGTTGATTTGGAAAGCTTTTGTACAAAGTTATATTGAAAAAACCGTCTCGTCCTTGCACACCAGTGTACATTAGACTACAATCTAAACTAGGAATATCGTTACAGTAGTACGTACAGGTTTGCCATTTCTCGCCAAGGTTTTTTAGTTTCGCCAATGAAGCCAAAATGGCAAACCTGTACGTGGTTCTAAATTTCTTCGTAGTAAAAAAGTAGTTTTAAATTTCTTATTTTATGGCTTTACTGTTATGTATATATGTATACTTCTTAAAGGTTTATCTCTTTGTTTCATTTTTAATAACATATTTATATCATATAATTTATAATAGTTAAATCTGTTAAAAATTATACAATTATATTACTAGACTGTCACATAATTTTTAGTGATTTTATCATAATTATTTTTATCACATGATCATAGTCTAATAGTGTCTATAAGCATTTCTTACAAACGTTTAAACTATTAGCGCAATTAATGAAAGTCTTCTTTTACACGTAAGATTTTATACTTGGATTCATAATGGTAACTAACGAGTCCGCCTAGCAAAACGTTAAATGCTACATATTTCCTTTTCTACTTCATACAAGGAAGTAGAGAAAGTACTGTAATCGCCAAAAATTTCGAGCGTCACGTTTCAACGGAAACATCCATTTGTTGCTCATTAATCCATTTGGACTTTTTTTTTTTTTTTTTTTTTTATTTTTTTTTTTTTTTGCGTGATGCCGGTTCGTACGGACAGAATAAAGGAACATTTTTTCCTAAAACAGATTGTAAAATGGGTTTAAAATGGATTCAAAAGAGATATTTTGTAACGTTTGTACGTATGTATGTATGTCGTATAACTCAAAAATGATTAGCCGTAGAACTTTGAAATTTTCTATATTGGGCTATTATAACATCTACCCTCCTTTTTGTCGCAATTGTCATTACCAAAAGTTCGAACCTATTTATCTATCTATTATAGACAAAAAGTATGAAATTCAGAAACAAAGTCACAAAGACACGAACGAAATAAAATTCAAAACCAGTAAAATCCAAAATTCTATATAACTATGTAAAAAATATTAACCAATTATCAACATATCAGAAGTTGAAAACCACAAATATATGAAATACAAAAACTGCAAAATCTATAGGAAGAGGAATCAATCAAAATCTGATTCAACGTTATCAAGAGGAAAGTGATTCTTGCGTTTTTCTGAAATCGCCTAAGAATTTTATCGGAATTGGTTTTTACGTATTAGATGCATCTGCACGTAGCTTAACGAAGAAATAATCAGATTCAATAGACTCCCTCTCAACAAAACCACCTCGTTTTGTTCATCCAAAATTAGCTGATAAACCATTCTAAATTACTTAAATATAATAAAATAATCGAAAATTCTAAACTCAACGCAGAGGAATGCCAAAAATGGAACAAAAATATACAAAAGCAAATTCATATGTAATATATTCAGTACTCAATAAAGTAAAACAAAATTAATTAGACACATTTTCCTGAAATTAAAACTTAATAAAATGTAATAATACAAAATATACATAAAAATTAAGAAAGAACACTGATTTTCAGAACTTACCATTGAGCGAACAAAGGACAAACGACAGAAATTCAAAAACAGACGTCTATGGTTGCCAGTTTGGCTTCATTGGCGAAACAAATTGGCAATGGCAAGTTTGAAATCTCCCAAAACTCAAAAGAAAGTAATTTTCAAATTTTTAGAATAGGAAAGTAAGATAGTAACGTAAGAAAAAAGGGACAGAATCAAAGGTAAGAAAACAATGAAGTCCTCACGTCATAGGCTTATCATGACGACTTAGAATAGAGTAGGCCCTCTGTTAATAAAGATATAGTAAAAAAAAATTATACAGTAATACAAATTATACTATAAATCCTTTAAAACATCCTTCTTTAACTATAGACCTATACGACTTCTCAGCTAAATGCAGTTTTAATTAAAGTATGATTTTTCACTCGAATTAACAAGTATGTAAGGTGCTCACCTTTTTTATCGACATCTCTGCTACTAGCCCGATATTACAAAAATTACTTCCTCTTACGAGCGCAAACAGTTCGCTGAATTCGCAATTAAAATTTCTCGAATGGCGATTTAAAGAACAGGTGTTCGAATGTTCATTTGCTACGCAGTTACTTACCTCAGTTATTTTCTTAGTTGTTGAAACTTTTCTTCGAGATTTAAAAGATTATAGGTCTCGTAATTTAATACTACTTCGTTTGAAAGACTCCTTCTATCCTTTTTTGAGTTAATAATAATTCTGACATGCACAGTATTCAGAGGGGGGCGGGAATGTTTCACGTCGCTGAATTTCATTAAATAGCCGTACAGCTGAACTCAGAAGGAACAACTCTGTTAGAACAACTCTGCTTCCACACAAGCAGAAATTAATTTAATATATCTTTCATCTGAAAAAAAATGAATTGCAAATGGGAGTCGCTGTTGATTATTAAGCAACCTGTATATAAACAGTTTCTTCAAATGAAGAAACTGTTTATATACAGTTTTCTTCAAATGAAGAAACAGAAACGGATGAAAATTTTCAGATACAACAGAAGATATCTTTTTTAGGGTTTAAAACTTTAAAGGTTGGAAAGTGATTCTTGCGTTTTTCTGAAGTTGCCTACGAATTTTAACGGAATTTGTTTTTACGTATTAGATGCAACTGCACGTAGCTTAACGAAGAAATAACTTAAAGAAGGAGTTATTTAATTCTAGTAATTATAATAATAGAATATAACGCTTTTAACAGTCGGAACTTTAAAGTAATAACATTAAAGCTTAAAAAATAAAATCTTAGTAATATCGTCCTTACCATGCCAAATTCACGAAAGTGCAAAGCAGGTGCAAAATGGATTTAAACGTCTAGCTTTCATTCGATTTTGAGAAAAATCTATTCATGTATTTTACACGGTAAATCACATTTATTATAGAATAAAATGTTTTCTTTTCCTTAATGTAAAATGTTGAAAAATAGAACTAGAATGGACTATTAGATGAAAACATTAGTTGCGAAACCACATGACTTCCTTGTACGGAATGCCAAATTATACTCATTTTTTACTGCATTTCATTTAAACATATTTTTCGCGGCAAGGCAGAAACACATGAAACCTCTAAATATATTCATTAAAAACTGAAAACTGTGTAAAAATAATAAAAATGCACATACATTTAAGCAATTAAAAAAACAATTTTTACAAAAAAAAAAAAAATTAGTTTCTACGCAAAAACCAGCGATTCGGTTAGCAGGCAAGAAGGCAGATTTTTCAGTGCACAAAACTGAAAGTTCAGTTTTGGTCCCACTCGGCAAAAAGACACTGAAGGTGCAAAAACTGACTTAATTCACTATTCTGCTAAAGTTTCAAATGTAAACGAATATGTCCACCATGAGAAAAATAATTAGGCTTAGCCGCACTTAAGCAACTTTTAAATTGTTGATAATTTTACAACTATTGCATTCAGGTTAACTAAAGGCATAAAAACCTTAACCGAAAGATAAGTACAACATAATTCAGTAATTTTTAAAGCAAAAAATGCACAATTTACCAACATATAAAAATTTTAAATATCTGAGCTCACGAGTAACAAAGAAGATGTACGTATATATATATAACTTGAAGACAGTTTACTGCGTTGTTCAGAAGATGACACTCGAAAAGACACACAACGGTAAATTCCACACATAATTTTTTTTATTCTTTGATAATGCGCATCATCACTATGGGTGCGCTATGCAGCCCACAATTTTATACAACTTACGTCTTCTTAAACAATACACGAAATTCGAAAAACAAACTCTGCGTGGCAAACGGCATAGCTAAAAGCAACTGAAGAAAACAGCGAAGAAAAGAGGGAGTTGCGATGCATTCGATTTCAAATCACATGGCAGATTAATGTCCAAAAATGTTGGGTTCAGATTTCATCGAAAAGTGAGACAGATTTTTGTTAGAAAAAATAATTTCTGTTATTTTTAGAATGAAAACGGATGCTGTTAAAAGGCTATTATTAATGTATTATTTGAAAGATAGATTAGATGTTTTATATTTTACATATATATATACTTTTGATGCGACCGATTACAACCAAAATAGCAGGTGCATATTTACATGTTATAGCAGTCCTACATACAGAATTTCAACGTTCTGAGGCTACTCGTTTTTGAGTTATGCGAGATGCATACGTAGTATGTATGTACAGACGCCAAGAAAAACTCTCTTCTAAATCCATTTTAAATCAATTTTATAATCCGTTCGGGGAAAAAGAGTTTTTTATTACGTCCTTACGTAAAGATGACAAGCATCCTTAAATTGCATTCGATAACGATCAAAATGGAGATTCTCGCTGAAATAATGATACCTTTGAAACATGAATTATGATTTTTCGTGATTACAATACTTCCTTTACTTTGTCCAAGGAAGTAAAATAAAGAATTGTTTCTGGACTTACATAAAATGGCAAACATACTTTAATTAATGTGTTGATGTATTAATGTATTGTCCGTTCTTTACTTTAATTAATGTATTGATGTATTAATGTATTGTCGGTCCTTTACTTTAATTAATGTTTTGATGGATTAATGCATTGTCGGTTCTTTACTTTAACTAATATATTGATGATGTATCTGCTACTAAATTAGAGTTATAACCATCTTAGTAAAAAACAAGTATAGACATGCATGCATTAAATGATCTTAATGTAAATAAATATATCTGATGTGGACACCACATGACTTCCTTGTACGGCCTGTTAAATTATACCCATTTTTGCTGCAATCCATTTAAACATATTTCCTCGACTTTCATTAGAGATATATTTCTGATTCAATAAATTCAATTCTCACTTCGCAGCAAAACAAAAATATGTACAGACTCAATCTTCATTTAAAATTGTAAAATACAGAATAAACTTAAAACACCAAACACAGTCAAAAACAGTTACAAAACAATTTTTACAATTAAAACTAGAGTTTTCATGCAAAACAGGCATTAGATAGCAACAGGAAAATAAAGTTCTCGGTGCACAAAATTCAAAGTCCGCTTTTGGTCCAACTCAGCAAAAATACCCTCAACTTGTAACACCAACTGACTTAATTCAGTATTCTACCAATAGTTTCAAATGTAAACAAATGGCAGCCACGTTAGGCTTAGCGCCACTTAAACTTTCAAATTGTTGATAATTCAACAACTATCTTACGCAGATTAACTAAAAGCATAAAGCCGTAAGCGGAACATTAGAGCAATATAATTCAATCATTTTTAAAGCAAAAAAAAAGCACATTTTACCAATATATAAGAATAAAAAAAACTAAGCTAATCGAGCCTATATACGTATGTGCTCGGTTATTTATAAATATATATCTACGTTTCGTGCGGCCGATTGCAACGAAAAAGCAAGTGCATAACTACATGTTTATGGCTGTCCGAGATACAAAATTTCAACGTTCTAAGTGTAAAATTTCAGGGTTCTAACGCTCGTTTTTGGATTATGCGAGATATATACATACATGATCTTTTCTGAATCCATTTTAAATTCGTTTTGGCAAAAGAAGTTCGTTTATTCTGTCCGTACGTACAGATGTCAAGCAAAAACATCTTTCGAATGAATTTGAGAGTGATCATATGATACCCGAAATTTTTCGCGAGTACAACACTTCCTTTACTTCTTGTAAAAATGCAAACGACTTTGCGCTTTCTGCCGTGCCATAAAACTTTCATTCAAATTAATTTTACTTTAAATATTCGTATAACTGTGTAAAGTCAAAATGTAAATGCTGATTATGATTAAAAGATCACAAAAGAAGCTGAATTCCTACAACACTTACACACCTAATTATATCAAATTCGGGTACAGAAATCCTAATTTCTGTTTAGTTAAGTAATATATTGGAAAATACCCGACGGCTCTCTACTTAGGAAGGTTTAACATCTTACAAGATTTGCTTAGAAGACAGTCACTGAATCCAAGACGGAGTTACTGTGATCAACTCTTGTGGTTCTGAATTAGGCTGTGGCTAATTTTAGGAATGGAAATGCTTAACAAGACAATTTAGATTTATGTTACGTTGTGTTAATATCAAAGGAGAATGATTTCTGAGCTTACTGCTTTTCAATGATATTACAAGATACAATTGCGATTACCTTTTTTCGTATGTCAACTAAAAATAAGTTCCCATGAAATTCTCTTTTTGATCAATTCTAAATTAAATGCTGAAAAACAGGTACACTTTGCACACACACACACAAAAAAAAAAAAAGAGAGAGAGAGAGAACAGTTCTATATCTCTCGTTCTACCCAACCGATTCCTGAAATTTAACTTGCGTTTTTCATGCCTCGAAAGCGCGACTTAGGATACATATTAGATTTATATATAGCAACTATTCTGACATAGTTATTGTGACACAAAATCGGACTTTTTCTGAAATGAAATACCTATTTTTTCCCATATTTCGAGTCTATGACTCAAATTACGCCTAAATATTAAATTTTGTGACAATTGCTAAGAAACCTTCTGAGAAATTTAAAAATTTATCTTGGCGCACTTTTTCAGTTTAGCAAGAATTATTCATTCGGCGCAATTATTAATTTATACTAACCAGTTTTCTCTTCCCTTTCAATGTGCACAAACGGAATAAAAGATGCATCGTTATTTTTTTCAAATAATTTTAACAAAGTGAGCAAGCCATATTTGGCGTAATTATGGGTTATAAAATTATGCCACATTTGAAAACGCACCAACTATATTTTCGGAAATTCTGAATAAAACATTCTAATTTTTTAGGCATGCTTAAAAATGAGTACATCTTTTTTAAGGTGACGGTGAAATTTTGATAGGTTATAACTGATTTTTTTTTGAAAAATTATAAAAATTACTAAAAAATACAAAGTTAAAAAACAAGCAGAAAACATTTCCGAATTCTATTTGGATCAAATCTAAATTTTGAACTTTGAAAGAAGGAATCAAGTAAGTTTAATAACAAAAAAATATTAATAAAATATATACCAAATTCAATTAACACTTAAGAGCTAAACTTTTGAGTGCTAATTTCTTTAAAACCTACTCGTGCAATTTTAACAAAATGTTTCACATTGGTGTAATATGAGTCGTAGAATCGAAATACGGAAAAAAATAGGTATGTCATTTCAGAAAAAGACCAGTTTTATATCAAAATACCTACGTTAGAAAGATGCTATACATTTATTTACACTCATGTCCATAAATTAAGGATAATTCGCAGTCACGGGGAAATCGAACTCTAAAATAAATATATCACCTGTAAAATAACTACACACATCTTCAAGAATCGTATGCAAATTTCAGTAAGTAACCAGATGACACCGATGGTGCGTCACAATGACGAGATTGTAAGAGAGTGATATATAACGAATACAGGCAAAGAAGTAAAATTGTTCTCAGGCGCTTTATAAGCATTTTAGTGCAATAACTTAATAGTTATGACACAAAGGATGCATTTGGATGATTTTTTACGTGGTAGAATTATCGGCCGTCTGGAATGTGGGCGTACCCAACTGGAAGTATCAGACGAACTTGGAATTGCCCAGAGTGTCATCTCCAGGCTTTGGTAACGATTTCAAGATGATGGTAATGTGAGTAGACGTTACAGCACAGGTCGCCCCAGAGTTACAACGCCGAATGAGGACCGGTATTTGGCAGTTACTGCCAAAAGAAACAGGCGGAGCACAGCCTCAGACCTGTCTCGTCAGCTATCTTCAGCCACCGGTACGACAATTTCAAGGCAGACCGTGTACAGACGCTTAGGGCAGATTGGTCTATATGCTCGTAGACCTGTCAGATGCGTTCCACTTACTGCAACTCACTGTCGCCTGCGGCTAGCCTGGAGTAGAGAGCATGTATTGTGGACACCGCAACAGTGGGCTTGTGTGATGTTTTCCGACGAGTCCAGGTTTAGCTTGCAGTCTGATTCTCGCCGAACTTTCATATGGAGAGCTCCAGGTACCCGTTACCACCAAGAAAACATCATTGAACGACACCGATACGGTGGTGCAGGAGTGCTCGTTTGAGGTGGAATTATTCTGAGTTCCGGAACTGACCTGCATGTTCAAATTGGAACCATGACAAGCCAAATCTATCGGGACGTCATTCTGGAACAACATGTACGTTTGTTTCACGGCTCCATGGGCCAACAATTTGTGTTTATGGATGACAACGCCCGTCCTCACCGTGCAAACATCGTAAGCGAATGCCTTCAATCGGAGGATATCACCCGTATGGACTAGCCAGCAGTCTCACCAGACTTGAATCCAGTAGAGCACGTGTGGGTCATGGTACCGAAACTTCGGAGAGCATTGCTTTTTGAGTGGTGTAATATCCCCCAAGATCAGATCCATAATTTCATACTCAGCATGCCTAGGCGTTGTACGGACTGTATTGCATCGTCTGGGAGACATAAAATGTATTAACAATCATACCAACCATGTAATATTTGTTTTTTGTAAATAAGGTTTTTTGTAATTTGCTCCAGGGAGACAAAATCGCTAATTTACTCCAGGGAGAAAAAATCGCTAATTTTTTAATAATATCAAACATATAGCATCTTTTTTTGCTCTTTACCTTTTGTGTAATAAATAAGCTTTACAAATAAGTCAAATTTGTTTTGCTTCTAACTCTTCCTTTGCCTGATTTTGTATTATCCTTAATTTATGGACATGAGTGTATTTTACAAATGCCAAACATTAGCGTTCAAGCAATTAGTTCACGGGCTCTCCTCTATTTTTTAAAAATGTCCTCACGAGCAGAAAGTGCAATACAATTATTTAAATGCTCAAAAATCATGGGGTGATACGAGTCACATAAAACACAGCTTGGGGAATCCACCACTTCAATTCTGTAGAGGTGGTCTTGCAAACAGTCACGTGCAGTCAGACGTATTAATAGAGCTACAGCTATCTTTCTTAGAAAACTGGAAATGAAAGTTGTCTCTACCCCCAGAATCCTCCAACTCTTATCCATAACGCGTTGAATCGACCCTAAAACAGTCTGGAGTTGTGTTCTTTTATCCTGGGAAATTCTACCGGAATTCCATAGGAGAATTTACAATCGTTGAATGTACTTAAAAGGACAATTTGTATTATTTTCTGAAGTCAGCATCACAGAAGACAAGAGAGAGCGGCAAAGCTGTAACAGATTTAACTTTATCCGGGGTGTACCACGAGCTATGTTACACCCCACAATGCTATATATAAATCTAATATCCACTCACTTTCGAGACACGAAAAACGCAACTTAAATTTCGTCAATCGGCCTACTAGAACGGCAAATAGAGAACTGTTTCTTTTTAGCCCAAGGAAAGGTTAGCTCAGAAGGGCTATTAATTTCGTTTTGGCATATTGCGTCGATTCACTGTAAATGTCCGTATCACTTTTCTAACTGTTGCCACCAAATATTAGAGCCCTGTGTTATATTTAAAGAAATTAAATCGTGAAGAGTCTGCATAAATGTTTGTATGTTTCTCGCAGTGTGCCCATATTCGGGTGGAAGCGACGTTAATCAAAATTTGATGGCTGTGGTAACCGTCTTTTATCACAGTGCGTGAAATATACATACATTTATGCAGATTCTTCATTATTTAATTTCTTTAAATATAATACAGCGCTGTAATATTTAGTGGCAACAATTTGAAAAGTAAACCGACATTTCAACGCAAAATGCGAAAACGAATAGTCCTTCTGGGCAAATTGCCCCTTTAGACTAATAATAAAAAAAAATCCGAAAGATTTCATATTTTATATTACGCCCAAAGGTGCGTTTTTTAATGTTTTCTGTATTACCTACATTTATTAAATATCATGTTCAATCAAATTAACGAATTTTGATTAACAAACTCAACGATTTGGAAGAATGGCAACATTGTAGGAAAAAAAACATTTTATCTCCAGAGAGTGAGACTGTGTATTGGAAATTCTAGATGTATTCTCATTTTAAAATTAATTTACGAGATTGCTTTTGAACTGAATTTCATGGTTCAAGTGCAAAGAACATGATATTTAATAAATAAAGGTAGCACAGAAAACGTTAAAAAAAACGGCCCTTTGGGTATAATGTAAAATTTAAAAGCTTTCAGATTTTTTTTAAATATAATTTTTATATTTTTAATTATAATTATATCTGTTAATTATTATTATTATTATTATTTGTGAGAGGTGTACTGTAAATCTTCATCAGAAAAATTTTATTATAAGCGGCAGAAAAAAATCAGTTAATTTTAAAAAATGTTATTGCTACGAACTTACTGTATTTGTGACAGCCGTTTTCTATATAAGATGCAAAGCGTAATTCATTTATTCGATTATATGAGTTCAATATTCTTACGGGCTTTCGAAAATCGTAAACTAAATGTGTAATCTAATAATACGACTTTAGAAGTCACAACTGAATTTACCTACACGCAAAGAAACTGGAAAAAACCTTTTTCAGACTGAAATGTGAATCCACAAACATGATAAGAAGTAT
This sequence comes from Stegodyphus mimosarum, assembly GCA_000611955.2. Taxonomy (NCBI): domain Eukaryota; kingdom Metazoa; phylum Arthropoda; class Arachnida; order Araneae; family Eresidae; genus Stegodyphus; species Stegodyphus mimosarum. The sequence continues at coordinate 520,489 of KK113714.1, forward strand.
GTCGAAAAACGCTTTAAAAGCGATAGTAAGGAAAGAAAGTACGACATCGAAGTAATATTTGCATGGCTTCTAAAACAGCCTTTTAAAAATCGTTCGAATTTGCTTTGCTCGAAGAACATTTTGGGTATTTATTTTAGTTTGAATGAAAAAAAAAGTAAAAGAAAACTTGAAGACCAAAACCGAAAAAGAGAGCCAGAAAAAGAAAGAGAGTTAAAGAATAAATAAATCAATGCGCAGACGTTATTTTATTTCTCTGTTCGCCTTGTTATTGACTGAGGCGAGTGGAGTTGTTTGCTGGCTGCTGTTCAATAAAGTAGAACGGACAGCATCGTATTAAAATGGAAGAAGGCAAGAACTTGTAAAAAAGAAAAGAACGCGCATCTACAAGTCGTTTGAAATGACTTGCTGGGGAATTATTGGTGTTGTTGGTTTATTTTCATCGTTGATTGTGAAAAAGGTCGATATTTTTTAACGAGTTTCTCTTCTCCACCGCCCAAAGGGCTGTTACTGTGGAAAATAGTTTAAAATGACGATTCTTCAACCAATATATTGAACTATAAGACTTAGTTTCTGCTGGAAAATGTTTTTGCTTACGGTCACAGTTATTTCCTATTTGTGTTCCCAAATATGGTTACCCTCTTCAAGATACTTCAGCGAACTTCATCCCGCGGGTAATAACGAAAAATTAAGCTGTGGGATTTTTCCAATCATTAAATTACACTCTATTTCTAGGAGCATATTTCTGAAGACAAAATAAAAAAATTTTATATATACGTCAGCTGAAACTTATACATAGATTATGAAATATACTCTACTTATGTATGACATTCTATGAAGCACTTGCCATTTTCATCAAAACGATGAGGAAATCCTTATATTTTTCATGCATTGGAGATGCGTATTCTAAGGCAGTCAGTCATTCTGAATATCAGAAGAAAGATATTCACAATAGCGGAAAATTTTCAGATGGTTAGATATTCATCTGAAAGCAACTATTTTTTTAACTATCAGAAGGAACGATTATATGTTTATGTTTACGTTTTCTAACTGATTCCAATGTTCTTTTTGTTTCATTTTCATAATTTTCCATTTAGTAAACAATGTTAATGTTATTGACGGAAAAGAAAAATAACTAGATGGTGGTTTGGTAACATTGTAGAGTCATTAGATTATTTCAAAGCGGGAGACATGGAAAATGAACAATGAAAAACTCTCGCCGGGACTCGAACCTCTCGAATACTCGCTGAGTGTGCTGAGCATTACACCACGAAAGCATGCTAAGATGGTGGAAGAAATACCTTATATACACCCGCTTTTAAAGGGCGACTGGTGATTAGAGGACCCGATCGCCAGATCCTGGTGAAGAATCATCATCCACCGCCTTTTTTATTTCGGGCGCCACTGTAGAGTCATTAGGTTTTTTCGAAGCAGGAGACATGAAAAATGAGAGCAATGCCCTCGCCTGGATTCGAACCTCAGACCTCTCGAATACGCGGCTAGTGGGCTGACCATTACACCACGAAGGCATGCTAAAATGGCGAGAGAAATACCTTATAACATTTTTCCTTTTATATTATTATATAACTAGATAGGAATTTTGATTAGCGACTAAAAGTAGAAACCAAATATTTTCAAGTTGGAGCTGAAAATAAGATATAACGCAGTTCTTACATTTTGAGCTGTTAAAATTTATATTCAAAATAAGAATTTCTGATAGACAATCTCGCGCGCGCTGGAGACTTTTTTTTTTTTGTACAATATTGCCATTGCAAAATTCGTTAACGTTTTACAAATCATAAAATAGATAATAAAACAAATTCCAAATTTGTGCTTCCAGAGGCAATATTCGAGTGGAGAATTACGTTATTCAAAACTTGATGTCTCTAGATACCGTTGTTTTTTCACATTGCGAGAAACACACATGCATTAATCCATATTCTTCATTATTTAATTTCTTTAAATATAATACAGGCTCTAATATTTGGTGGTAGCAATTTCAAAAGTTAGATACCGTTTTATAATGGAAGACGCAAAAGGCCAAAAGAAATATAATAGCCCTTGTAGGCAAATTGCCTCTTTGGGCTAATAAAATACATTTGTCCGCAAAATCTTTTGTTTGTTTTTATTTGTTCCATAACATCATCCACTTCCGTTAGTAATTCTACATATTAAACACCAGTTGCTCTTTAAATTAAAAAAGAGAGCCCGCCATCAATTATTTTGACTAATTCTAATCAAAATATTTTTTATTTGTCTATCACTTCGCATTTTTTTTAATTTGTCTATGTTTCTAATGGAATGGAATGGCATGTATTGGATGAGAAAACAGGCAAATCGACAACCTTGTGTTTGGCGTAGATTTTGTAAAATCCCAATCGATTTCGAGGGCAAAACGGGTCCCCCTTCATCAGGAGCAAAAATTCTGCAAAAGAGAGAAAGAGAATGTCTATCATATTTATACCCTATGGGCGGACCAGTGAAAGAGCCGATAGCGCCATCTGTAGGCAGAAATAGTAAGGAAAAATGAAGGGTAATGTTAGTAGAATTTTGAACGCATTAGGCAAGACTGGATTGAAATTGAAGTCATTGACTAAACAGGAATGAACTCATTGACTAATGCCTTCAAAATCCTACTAACTTAACCCTTCATTTTTCGTTACTGTTTCTGAGGACAGATGGCGCTATCGGCTCTTCCACTGGTCGCCTGCAGAGTATAACTATGATCCACAATCGCTTTTGCAGGATTTTTTGCTCCTGATGAAGGAGGACACGTTTTGCCCTTGAAATCGATTGGGATTTGCAGTGTATCGAAAACTTAATCCTAATTGGACAGGACATCTGACGACGAGGATGTCGGATTTTTGAAAATAATAAAAGTGCCTTCGCGATATGTTTTAATGGTATCGGAATACACTTAGATAGGGGAATTTCCGGAAGACTGCTCAAGGTAAAGCTTTTATAATCATTATTCGTTTGGAAGATTCACCATGGAGCAGCTCGTAACTGAGCTAACAGAGCAGAATAGAACTTTAATGGAGAGATTTACTTCAGCTATTACTCCAGAAATCGATAATTCGAAACTTTCGGTTCAGTTCGAAAAATATAATGAACACGAAGAACAATTTGATTCATTTTTAGAGAGATTCGAAAGTTATTTAGACATTCAAAACATTTCACAAGACAAGCATGGGAAAGTACTGATTTTTAGTTTGTGAAAAATGTAGTCTCTGAAAAATCGTGCTGGCTCCTGATAATCCTTCCGATATAGATTATGATGTGGTAAAAACCACATTGAGTAATCATTTAAATCTTAAGCCACTTATAATTCCTGGCAGACATGTATTTTTAAATTGAAAGCAGCACGAGAGGGAAACAATCAGAGTGTATATGGCAGAGTTAAGGTTACGTGCCATACCGTGTGCTTACGATCAGAACATGTTAAATATGATAATGCGGGATGTATTTGTTAGTGGGCTAAGAGATAGGGCTATTTTGGATAGAATTTTTTATCAGGATAATATCAGTTTAGAAGACACTTTAAAAATAGCTTTGGCAATGAAAAAAGCGTTAAAAGGTGCAAACGAAATAATTGGGAAACCAGTGGAAATTAAGGAGTATAGTGCCAGGAATACAGGTAAATATAAATCAGTCGCTCCAAAAAAAAGAAAGTTTGAAAAACAAAACTTCGCAGCTAAGAGTGTTAAGGCAAGATGTGTTCGCGATGTACGGGGACTGACCATGATAGAAATTCTTGCAAATTTAAGACAAATATGTGCAGATTTTGTAAGAAAATCGGGCACATTGAAAGGGCATGGTATAACGCTAAAGACGCTGAAAGAATGAAAGCAAAACAAAAACAATTAGATGTCGGAAATGAAAGCACAGTTCCTATAAACGCCATATATTCCAGTGAAGTGAAAAATAGGAAAGCGCCCATAATGGTCCAAGTGAACATAGAAGGAAAACCGATAGCTATGGAACTGGATACAGGGGGTGCAGTATCGGGAATGAGTTTCAGAAATTTCCGGCAAATTTCGAAAAAGAAAATTCAAAGTACAAGTCTGGTATTTAAAACATATATTGGAGAAAAACTTATACCTTTAGCATTTACTACAGTTAAGGTAGAATGTAAAGGTCAAAATAAAAACTTAAACCTTTACATTGTTAAAGAAAACCTTGATACAACATTAGGTCGAGAATGGCCTTTCAGAGATAAATTTAGATTGGTCCTCAATAAAGTCAATCTCTGTCTCTCAAAAGAATAGTTTAAATAAATTGTTGGAACAATATAAAGATATTTTTGATGGAAATTTAGGAGATATAAAAAATTATGAGTTTCAACTTGAATTGAAGCCAAATGTTTCATCAGAATTTTGTAGAGTTAAGCAAATACCATTTGCATTAAAAGGCCAGATAGATGAAGAAATTGATCGCTTGGAAAAAGAGGGTATAATCGAAAAGGTAGAAACATCGGAATGGCCAACTCTGGTAGTACCAGTAGTTAAGCCGGACGGCTCTATACGACTTTGTGCCGACTACTCAGTAACAATAAATCCAAATATTGTTACCCGGCAACACCCTTTGCCGACCATTGAGGAAATATTTTCATGTTTGAGCGAGGGAAAGCATTTTTCAAAAATTGATTTTAAACATGCTTATTTACTAATGAAAGTAAACCCTGAGACTCAAAAATTGCTAACAATAAACGCACAGAAGGGATTTTATAAGTGTAAGACATTGATGTTCGGGCTAAATGCAGGGCCGGCAATGTGGCATCTTTACATAGATGGCACATTGCCGTCTATGTAAAGGACGTTCCTTGGACGTTCCTTGGAAAGGATGTTCCTTGGAAAAATTTTTTCATTCTGAAAAAATTTTTCCAAGGAATGGAAGGGTGTAAAGTCTTCAGGGATGATGCGCGAATAACAGGTTCTGAGGATGAGGCACAATTAAATACTTTAAAAAATTTCTTCGAGAAATGTAAAACTCATAGACTAAAATTAAGTTTAGAAAACAGTAAACTTTTTCAGAATGAAATACAATTTTTAGGTCATAAAATTGATGCTAATGATCTACATAAGACTGATGAGAAAATATCAGCGGTTGCAAAGGCCCCAAAACCCAGAAATGTCCAGGAATTTAAAAGTTTTTTCGGATGGGTTAATTTTTATGAAAAATTTTTGCCCTAAACTAGCGACAATCGCAAATTCCTTATACCAGCTAACTAAGAAAAACTCAAAATGGGTTTGGACGAAGGATTGTCAGGAGGCTTTTCTAAACATTAAAAGAGAACTGTGTTCACAAAAAGGTCTGCTACATTATGATCCAAAATTGTCCTTAACATTGGCAACCGATGCATCACCAGTGGGATTAGGTGAGGTACTGTCTCACAAACTTCCCAACGGAACAGAAAGGCCAATTGCATATGCTTCTAGAACACCGATTGAAACGGAAAAAAAGTATTCTTAAACCGATAAAGAAGCCTTGTCAATCATTTGAGGAACTGAAAAATTTTTTCTATACTTAAAAGGCAGAAAATTTACATTAATTACAGAGCATAAACCTCTTGTTGCAATTTTCGGCTCAAATAAAGGCATGCCAGTTTTGGCAACAACAAGACTCCTGCATTATGCTTTGGCTTTACAGTCATTCCAATTCGACATTATTAACCGCAAAACAAACGAGCATGGCAATGCTGACTTTCTATGACGATTACCAACGATCTCAGAGCAACTGTCTGTTCAGGATGATGTAACTATTTTTCAATTACAACAGATTGAAACTTTCACAACCACTTCCAGAGATTTGGCTAAAGAAACTGAAATTGATCAGAACTCAGCCCTCTACTACGAATACTTCAACGCGGAGGTGAATTGAAAGGAAAGGAGATGGAGTATACTCTCCAAGATGGCTGTATAATGTATGGTCAACGCGTTTGTATTCCAAAGCGATACCGTAAGAATGTTTTGAAAGAATTGCACCACGGATATTTGCGGACTGTAAAGATGAAAACAATTGCTAGATCTTACGTGTTTCCAAATGGTATAGATAAAGATATCGAAAATGTTGCTAAAACTGTTCTGAATATGCAAGGTATGTGAAAGGTAAAAGTTCATCATTGGGAGTACCCGAGCGCTCCAATGGAACGCATTCATATCGATTATGCAGGACCTGTTTTTGAGCATATACTTTTGATAATCGTCGACGCTCACTCAAAATGGCTAAAAAGCCTATCCAATGAAATCAAGCTCGAACTTCAGAACAATAGATGTTTACGGGACTTTTTTGCACGATTTGGATTACCTGTATTGTTAGTGAGTGATAACGGGCCACAATTCACTTCACATGAGTTTAAGATATTTCTACAGAGTAACGGAATCAAACACAAAACTACAGCACCATTTAAACCATCTAGTAATGGACAGGCTGAAAGGTTTGTGTTTACAATACAACAATCTTTAAGAACAATACAAAATTATCCGGGAATTTTGAGACAAAAATTCAGTACATTTTTGATGCAGTATAGGAAGACTCCGAATGTAACCACACTACAGAGCCCTGCAATGCTAATGTTGAAGAGGGAATTTCGAACAGGAATAGATTTCTTGAGACCAGATCTCAAAAGGAGGGTGGAAGACAGAGTTCGAAAAGGAACCTACGAATTTGCAGATCGAGGATTTGGAGTTTACGATAAAGTGGCAGTAAGAAATTATCGCCAAGGTGGCAAACGATGGAGATTTGGAAACGTCCAATCCAAGGATGGGCACCTTCATTACACTGTAAAAGTAGATGGTCAGCTATGGCAGCGATATATCGAACAGATGCGTGATGGAGGAACCATAATTGATGATGGCTGCTTACTTCCACCTCCAGCTCTCGTGATTTTCAAAGAGCCTGTTAAGAGTGAAGTTCCAGAACCATCCAAAGATAATAGCCACCAGGTAGATGAGTCTGTGTTGTCTTCCAAACCCAAGGTTTTACAGGATGTTCCATCCACCGGACCTGCTGCTGTAACCAGGTTACCAAAGAAACCTGCTGTGCCACAACCTTTGCGTCGGTTCAGTGGAATTCGACGCCCCCCCCCCAGATAGACTGCAGTTGTGATAAAGGGAGAGGGATGTAGTGTATCGAAAACTTAATCCTAATCGGACTTAAAGCTGGCAGTGTGTCAAGCGCGCTAAGTTATTGAAAACCATAACTAAGATGGGAATGCGAGTAAATGTAGTGATACGTGTGTAAGCGGGGATGATATCTTTTGTATATAATAAAGTAGCATGTAGTTTAATAGTGTGTCTTCTGAAATAATTACCCACAAAGACATACGGCATAATTTTATAAAATTTACACCGAATACAAGATTGTTGATTTGCCTGTTTGATTTTCCACGTCGGCGTGTTTCTCTTGCGGCTTGATTTATTGGATGGTTTTTAGGGATACAGATAGCTTTTATTGTTTTATAAGGTTATTTTTTAATTTTAAACTTTAATTTATACCTTTAACGGTTCAAAAACAGACATTTTTATATATTTCTTTCGTAGCACCCCCCCTTAATGACGATGCAGTGAAAGATATTAATTTCATACTTGATTTTTGGTTTTGGTATATTTTGTCCTATATTTCTTGCAGCTTACGACTGTGCTTATGGCGTTTTAGTTTTTCCATATGATTTATTCTGAATTGAATATGTGATGAATTTTAAACGTATGTTTTACTTTTTTATTGTGTTTTGCTTTATAAATATGTAGTGTTCAAAGCTAAATAAATAATGAACTAAATAAGACGGGCTTGCATACCTTCAACTTTTGATGCATAACTTCAATAATAATCCTTTTCTGGACCACTTGCGGATTACAAAACATTTTTTTTTCTAAGCGAAACCCTTTAAACTACACAAATAAAACAAGAAACAATGACTGGTGACTTAGAAACAGGTAGCAAATGCAAAATGTACCTTCCTAGTGCTCTTGGTGGTATTACGATTTCTGCTTATATTCAGAATCATTTGCATAATTTAGTTTGTTTTCCTTGAATGAATTCCTCTTTCCTAAAGCGGAGAGCGCATGGCTGAAAGGGAACGCAGTTTAAAATAAAAATGAGAGCTGTTAATTAAAATGGTAATGATGACAAATTATCGGGAAAATAATCCGTCGACTGAAAGGCAGTGAAGACGAAATTCAAAAGGACGATTGTTTCTTCGAAGGAATGCTGTTCGAACAATCATTTGCGAGTAATATAAAAATTAGTCTTTGATCAAGAATAAGACTTTTAAGCTCAGCTTAGAATAGGTTCGGTTTCGTCCAAAATTTAACACAAAATAAGAATTTAAATAAGTAAGTTAAAAATAAGTTATTTAAAATGAAAGAATCATTTGCAAAATGATAAGAGTAATCCTAAAAGATTAACTTCTAAAATTGATGCAAAAATGCAAAACTGTGATTTTAGCGAGTTTAAATAATAAAACTAAAATTTAAATAAATTCAAAATCAAATTAAATTAGAGTAAAATTAATTTCAAAATTTAAAGAAAAAGAAATAAAATTCTTAGTTCTTGAATTAAATGGCATAATGAGGCGACTGTTTTAAGTTTTTTTAATAGTGTTTTATGCTCTAAATGTTGATCTAAAACAGAAAAAAAACTACTCAGAATATTACTGTATAGTTCTGTGACTTTAAGATTAAAATAACTTTCACTGGCGATAAAATAGTTATGCATTGCCGGCATAGAAACATTTGAACATTATGACATAAAAAACTTAAATGTCTCAAAAATCACACAAAAGGGTTTGTTATGGTTTTTTGTATTCTCGCTGAGTTCACAGTCTACCAGTCTGCTGTTACACTCGATCCTCTACTAACCATTTTATTTCTTTCTTTCTTTCTTTTCTTCTCTCTCTCTCTTCTTCCCCCTTTTTCCTCCAAAGGAGCTTTAGTCCAGAAGCTCTAATAGTCTCAAAACGGGATTTGCGTTGAATTACTATAAAAGTCTCAATCACTTTTCAGATTGTTGCCACCAAATATTATTGTCCTGTATTGTATTTAAAGAAATTAAATAATGAAGATTTGCATAAATGTATGCATGTTTTTCGCATTGTGTAAAAACGATGGTATCTAGAGCCATCTAATTTTGAATATTGAACACCTGGAAGCCCGAACTTTGAATTTCGCATTTGTTTTATTGTGCATTTCATATTTCGTAAACCTTTAACTTATTTTTGATTAGCAAACTCAACGATTTTAAAGCCAGCAGTGGCAACATTGTACGGAAAAAAGATTTTTATCTCCAGCGCGCGAGACTGTACCGAAAATCTGAAGATAGGCTGTTTTTAAACATTTTTATCCCAAAGTAGCATTATCCCAAATGCTCTCAAAACAATTATGTGTATGCAAGTTAAAAAGCAAAATTACAAACATTTAAAAAGAATCATAGCAGTATACGTTTAGAATTCTCGATGCAGCAATAATATGGCATACATTTTCGTGTTTTTTTTCAGTCTTTTTCTAGGCTTATCTTATTAATGTTCGGTTTTCTTACTAAGATGGCTTTACGAATTTTTTTTTTTGTTTTTTTATTACTAACGCTTTTTGACTTACTTTATTTATTAAATATTCTTACTCTTACTACACACAAAATCCAATTCAACAACAAAATCACAAAATATTTAAAAACAACATATCTTTAGAATTTCTGATAAGCAGTCTTTCAGGCTTGAGATAAAAGTGTTTTTTCTGTGCAGTGTTGCCATTGTTCGCCTTGAAATCGTTGAACTTGTTAATCAAAAATTCGTTAAAGTTTTACAGACTTTGAAATGGATAATAAACCAAATTCGAAATTCAAAATTCGGGCTTCCAAGTGCCGATAGTCGGTTGGAGGACTCCGTTATTAAAAATTTGATGGCTTTGGATACCGTTGCTTTTTTCACAATGAGAGAAACATTCATGCATTCATTCACATTCTTCCTTATTTAGTTTCTTTAAATATAATACATGGTAATAATATTTGGTGGCAACAGTCTGATAAGTGAACCAACGCAGAAAGTGAAACGACGCGAAATGCCGTTTTGGGACTAACAGCCCTTTGGGTCCAATGCCCCTTTGGGCTAAAAGGAAAATTCTTTTATCATTGGAAACAGGTCGTAGTTATTTATTGACGAAAATTATTTATGATTACAAATTATTCCATATTGTTGCATTTTGTAGGATTTTTATGAAATATTTCTGCAGTTTACGGTTTCCTTTTTTCATAAATATTGACCATGTGATGTGCGCATGCACTTCCACAAAACCATCAGGCAATTTATTGGTATAATTCAGGAAACAGAAGTATGTTGTGCATTAGAAACAGTTATAAGCTGTGTATCGTCCAATAGGGATAATGATTAGGGACTCTGGCTACGTACCGAAGGGCCCGGGTCGAATCTCGGAGAAGGCATAGATGTTTGTAAATTATAGTGTCTGTGCGGCATGGGGACACTCAAAATATGCAGCGAGCAGAACCTTTAGAGAGGTTAGTAGCAGAGGAAGAGGGGTAGGAGACCCTCCGACCCGCCCCGGGCTTCTTTCTTAAAAATTGGGGGGTAGAAATAAGCAACGTCGTACTGTCATCTGTATGGTGCACAAGGCTATTCCCAACAATAAACGCAGTCTTTACTCCTTGCCACGATGAGTTTCATCGGCTTGCTCTGATTCAGAGAAGAAAGATTAGTAACAACAACAACAATAAGCTGCGTAGATAGTAGATTCTCCAAGGGGGAAAAAAGTCAATTAGGGAAAAGGTGTAAAAACAATTAGCGAAGGAAAGAAATTTATTTTAGCAAAAAGTAAACTCATTAAGTTTTAATTAAAGTAAATTAGGTTTTCACTTAAATGAATTATCCATTGGAATACACAGGAGCTGCATTTTTACCCCTGTAGTAAATGCCGGAATTTAGAATGCGTTCCTCGGAGTTATCTGCTAAACATTAACTGCAGCCTATCACATAAATCTCATGCGTGTTACTATAACATTTATTGGCGATATCTGTTGCACGATATTCACTGAATATTGCGTGATATATATTTAAAATATTTGAAATTTGCGAATATATGCTTAAACTTTTCCTATAGCACAAATAAACGTGCTAAATTATCGTTCACTGATAATACGAGGGGGGACTTGATAAACTGGGACTTAAAGAATAGGGAATTGATAATGCTAAAATAAAGAAAATTTATCACTATTTTTACATTTCTATAATGCATTAATCCCTTCTTGGTCGGATTTTTTTTTTAATTTCTGACCCCAAAAAAGTATTCTTTTACTGCTGAAAATTAATATACTATATTCTATCCCAAATTCGAAACTTCAAAATATTTTTGACAGTAAGCAGTTTTTGGTGGACCTACAGGTGGCCAAACATGTGATATCCCATGCACTTGTAATGTTTCCCTTATTTTGCATGACAAATTATTTTAACTTTGATACCTTTCCTGAATTCTTTAACTTCCCCTCGCATTTCCTCGCCAGGACGTAAAATTAAAGTTAAGTGAAATGACTATTTAAACGTGTGAATCTCTGACTTTATTCAGAGCCTGTTTTCGCTAGCCAGCGCACGTTTAACTTCTATCTCGCTGTTACACTAGTACGCCCCTTGGCCATTTCAGATTATCGTCACGCCTGTTAGGTTTTTGTTGAGTCAACCTAACTTAGACGCGCTAATCCAACACTATTCTATTTTAGATTTGAATTGATTTATGTTCTACGTTTAAGAGGACGGTAGACTTTAAAAATTCGTTTTTTAAGTTTTTGTGTTTTCAAAAAGAAATTTCATTAGTTCAGTTTCATTCATTAGTTTAGTTATGAAGACTTGACAAAAGTTTTTGTGCATCCGTTATTGAATATGTTGGATCAGAAATTTTTAAAAAGGATTTTTGTGAATTTAAACCCAGTTTTCGGAAAAATGTCACCTTTTGTTATACATTATCACGAGTTTAAATCTCCTCATAACGTCATATCTAAAAATGCATACACAGATCTACTGTAACATATAACACGATAGTTTCTTCCAAATATCTTCCTTCATTTTTAACTAAAAATGAGACGCATGAAGCATTTTCAAAACATACGAACTGCAAAAAAAATTGTTTTGAGAAAACCGAACTTAAAGTTTTTCCTCAAACTGACCTTTAATATATGGTTATGAAAGAGAGCAAATTAATTTTAAATATGAATTTGTAAACATTAGATAACATTTTCGTATCATTTAACTATTTTTAATCTCATAGTATTAAATATGACAAAAATAAACGTATCGCAATTTGGTATGTGATTCGAAGTTATATGTAGACATAATTTATGCATTATATCCAATGAAACTTAAAATTCACACGCACCATATGTTTACCTTCATTTGTTACATTTACATTATCTTTTAGGGCTTTACAATATTTTTAGTCCAAAGGGGCTTTGTCCCTGAACGACTATTGTTTTCGTTTTGCGATTTTGCGTCGGAAACATTAAAAGTCTGTATCACTTTTCAAACTGTTGCCACAAAATATTGCAGCCCTGTATTATAGTTAAAGAAATTAAATAATGAAGAATGTGCATAAATGTATGTATGTTTCTCGCATTGTGATAAAACGACGGTATCCAGAGCCATCGAATTTTGAATGCCGTCATCCTGCTGCGAATATAGGCATCTGGAAGCCCAAATTTGAAATTTGAAATTTGTTTCATTAACGATTTCATATTTTGTAAAACTTTAACGAATTTTTGATTAACAAACTCAATTATTTCAAAGCGGGCAATGGCAACGTTGTACAGAAAAAAGCATCTTTATCTCCAGCGCGTGAGACTGTGTGTAGGAAATTTTAAAGATATGCTCAGTTTAAAATTATTTTGCGATATTGTTCTTTAACTGAATTTTGTGGTTTAAATGCGAAGAACATGATATTCAATAAATAAAAGTAACATACAAAATTTTTAAAAAACGCCCCTTTCGACGTAATTTAAAATCTGAAACCTTTCAGATTTTTTTTTACTATTTCTGTTTTTTTTTTCAAGCAGCTAAACTTCTCTTTTTGCTTTCGTTCAAGCGACGCTGATCACGCTTTTTTTGCAACGAGTGGGGAAAACGAGTTTGTTTCCTTATGTTCTGCGCATTTAGCATTTATATATAAGTTAAATTCATAGTTTTTAATACTGACGTTTCTACCCTTTTTTTTAGAAATAAAACTTCTTCTGAACAAATATATAGATTATAACATCAGTAAATAACTGCTGAAATACTTTTTTTATATTTTCTCCAAAATTTAAAGGGTAAAGTTTACGTTGTTTCCACATTTTAAATGCTTGTAACTTGTTTAAAAATTAGAATATTTGCATTAGGTTTTTTGCATACGATGTAGTTATGTATATGGAATATTGCGAGAGTAAAAAAAAAACTCAATAAAAAAAAACTCAAATAAAAAAAAAACTCAACTGGTTGATTTTTTTGCTATTTTAAAGTCCACTGTCCCCTTTAAGTTCCACCGTAACTGGTCGCTGTTATTGTAAAGCAGGAAAGCCGTGCCTTTCTGCTCTGATCTGAATTAATAAAGGGTTATTTTCACCCTTCTTCTGTGCTGGTATTTTCATTTACGACTGTGTAAGAATTCACCAGATTCACTGCAGGATCTAGTGTAGTTTATGTGAAATAGAAGAGGCAGATCTTACACCAGTTTTCCCTGCAATGCACCCGAGTTTTAAATTACAATGTGATACCACATTTATTTATTCTATTCTTTTAATGTGTTTACTATAAATATCTACATAAAACAATTATTAAAATTACGTAAAAAATGCTTTAGAAAATCCAACCTTACCGTTAAAACAGCTTTACGAACCTGCTTGGGACATCAAAGTATAAAAACCACATTTATCACATAACCAAAATCAATTATTTAATCAAAAAAATGTTTTTTTTGCTTATTTATCAAAAAAAATTGGCTATGAATATGAAAAATATCTTGAATGGTTTTTTAATTGAAATTCTAATATATATCACTCGGATATTCGATAACAGATGTTCAAGGCGGGGATTCTCACAGTGAAAATTGTGAAGAAAACTAGGACTATTCGCACGACTTCTTAGCATTATTCAGAAATACAAAAGTATTCTAGGAATTTATAGCGACGTATGAGTAGCGACGAATTCAGTTTCAACGATGGAATTTTTCGCTTCGTCGCATGACTTGCGACGTCAAGCTTACAAGCACAAAAACGCCGAACGTGTGAGATGCGACGCCGACTTAGAAGGGGCTAAAAATGCGCATTACAGTGATAAATATTTCAATCTAATATTACAATTTAATAATATAAATTATAAAAGCTGTTTTAACCAGTTAATTTGATACCAGATTTGATACAAGATGATCAAAATTTCCCCATGCACTTAATTGTGCTTGATAAAAATATTAAGTATAGTGGATCCTGTGTGCTTTCGGGCACGTATAAACACACTAAATTCTCAAGCCGCAAGAAAAACACACCGACCTGGAAAATAAAACAGGCAAATCGATAACCTTGCGTAGATTTTGAAAATCACAAAATCCCAGTCGATTTCGAGACCAAAATGGGTACCCCTTCATCAGGAGCAAAAAATTCTGCAAAAGCGAGAAACAAAATTGCACGAATTTAGACAAGTTTTATTTTCAAGTTGTTGTTTCGCCTATAAATGAAATCTGAGGTTCGGTTCTTAAAAGTTTCTATTTCTGATTTTAATTCTTGCGGAATTTATACCATATCGTGTTAGTGTGGCTTAAGTTATATTGGCTAAATGAAAAGAGCATTAAAGTTTCGCATAAAAGAACATTAATCTTACGTCCGAAAAGGTGAAATTAACAAATCTTCAATAGCTAATCATAGTTGGAAATTCAATCACAATTTTGATTTGGGTTCTGCTAAAATTATCCAGAAAGCTGGCTCTATTAGGGAATTGGATTTTCTTGAAGATTTTCACCTTCACAAAAATTTATCCTGTTTAGTCAATGATTTCATTTCCAATCCAGTCTCGCCTCATGCCTTCAAATTTCTACTAAATTAGCCCTTCCTTTTTCGTTACTATTTCTGCCGACAGATGGTGCTATCGGCTCTTCCACTGGTCGCCTGTAGGGTATAAATATGATCGGCATTCGCTTTCTCGCTTTTGCAGAATTTTTTGTTCCTGATGAAGGGGAACTCGTTTTGCCTCGAAATCGATTGGGATTTTGGGGTTTTACAAAATCTGCACCGAATACAAGGTTGTCGATTTGCCTGTTTTACACAACATTCTGTTTTGTGGTAGATGTTCCAAGATACTAAGTAATAAAACTAACTAATAATAGTAACTAATAAAACTTTTGCGAAGCCCACAGTGGTGGACTTTAATTTATTCAGGATGTAAGGTTTATCCTAAGTCTGTAACAGTTATTTTTTAATTAAGCTCCTTTCCTATCTCTCCTAATTTCACCATAAGTTCCTTACTAGAATGAGTTTTTAGAATCGCGTTAAATGCAAATGAGTAGTACATAGTATTTAAGTCGAAGTTCCACTGACTTCGATAGAGAGAATTAAGATTCCTGAATAGCGCACATTTGCCTTTTGGCTACGTCTCTCTAAGCTATTACTACGCTCAACCGTATTACGTGCCCTTGATAGCTTCGCTAGCTAAGTTAATATTGCGGGCGAACTATTTTAGAATTGTGTTAGTTTCGGCTAAATGCCTTTAGTTACTCATTAGTTAAGTTCTTATTTCTTACATTTTGAGTTCAAACCCAAATGGAGGCTTTGTTGTACGCCCTGAGAAAGGGACCATTTGTGAATCTTTATTTTCAGCAATAAAGGGTAATGAGTTGACGTCTCTGTTTCTGAACTTAAGCGATTATTCGCTCAGCTGTTCACTAGGTTCCTCAACATTACGTTATTAGATAAAGAGGGAGGATCTCTACAATTTCGGGGGGAATTTCCAAATATACGATATTTATTCATTGAGTATTACTAAAACAACTTGCAGAAGTTAAAGAATCTTGCAGATTAAATGTATTTGGATCACAGAATGGCGTAAGAAATCATCTAGAGTAGCAGACCATTCTGTTGGAAGCAGGTCTAATAAATCTCCTAGTTATTAGAGAAACAAATGCCCAACAAGTGCATCTGTTTTCCATATGTTAATAACTATTAAAGAGTTTCATCACTTTAAAATTTGCTACTCAGTGGGTTTTTAATTACTAGAAAGAAAACAGAAAAGTAATTATATAACTCCGGTAAGCTTAATTTCTAGAATAATCTCCTAGTGGTATTTAAAGAAAGTTTTCAAAGTTCAGTGAAAATAAATACGTCTTTGATTTAAGCACATAAAGCAGAAGAAACGCTAAGAATTTTGAGAAATTTTTAAAACCATTTTGTCCTGCTCAATTTTTATTTTCATCCACTTAATAGAATTAAATTGATGCCACAGAATAATGCGATATCGGAAGCTATCAGAAATAATAATGAACGCTTTATTAATAAACTCTCACATGTAAATCTGATAATTTATTCGAAACGAAACTGTCAGACTTACATATGATAGTTTCGTCCCATCATTTCATTTTATCATCCTGCATTATATGCTCATAATAAATCGAATTTAAGACGTAAGGAATTATTTTGAATACAACTTTGCACTTGCGTCATCAGAAATTGTTAGATATATATAGCCAGATTTTACATTTGCTTGTTCGGCCATTTTATTCTTCAACTTCTAACAATTTTTGCGTGACTCAGCACTTTACTGGACGCCATTTTGTTGATAAGCTTCCATTTTCAACTTTCTAAGACTGACCTCCTGTGTACCCCCACCTTTCTGTCCAGATGTCCGCACTGGCCGTGGCGCCTCCCCCATTAGTTCACGTAATGACGTTTTAACCCCCACTTTTTTACTTACACCTTATTGGTATTTTCAAATTCTTTTCTGGTTTCCTCCCTTTTTTAGAATTCTTATTCTAGCAACCACTTTTTAATTTTTTTACGCTTTTAAATTTTAAGCTGCTGCCTTGGGTACAGGTATGTTCAATTTCTTTTGCTGTATTTTGCAATAGGTCTTAACAAGACACTTGTATTTTATTGTGTTTTATTTTGCTTTTTTGGTTAACTAAGTCTAATTTTGCTAGCTCATTGGGATCTCCCTTAAAATTATGTAATTTGTTACTCATGCCTAATTGGCTTCTTTTGTTTATTTGTGCATTAGCTTTACCAAGTTTTTTAAAGGTTACTCTGTAGTACTTTTATTTGTTTTAAAATTTTATAGCAGGCGCGTCGAGAAAAGAAACGATAAGAATTGAGACCTACGGTATTATATACATTATTATATATTTTTATCTGTTAAAAATTTTATCGCTTTTGTCTCAATTATTATCGTTTGACGAAACGCGTAATGGAGTTACCTATGTACGAACTAAAATGCTTTTCCCTTGACCAGTCCACAAAAAGCTCGACGTAAGCTAAATTGTCATTTACTGCCATTTTTTGTATTTTTTCGGGTTTTCTAATTTTAATTTTGATTGTGCTTTAAAGGCTTTTTTACGTGTTACAATTTTTTAAATGCTGATTTTCTTAAATACCAGCATTTAGTTTTTACTTTTTTTTGCGTTATTCTTTTGAGTAATTAATATGTTTAAAATTTTTATGCCTTAGTAAGTGGGTATCAAATTTACTTTTAGGCGATTGCCTTTAGAATTTTTCTCTTTTTGCTAGGAACATGTCTATCATTTACTTTTAAGCGATTGCCTTTAGAATTTTACTCCCTTTACTTGGCTTTAATCTTAATTTAGCAGTTCAATGCGCAAAATTCTTGACTAAAAGATCTCTTGTTCATCTATTACTTTCTTCAACTATATATATATTCATATTAATATAATCTATGTTTCATATTGTATCATGCCAGATAAAATAATGTATACTGATGAAAAGTATGCTAGTGTCGGAGCCATTAAGTTTTAAATGTATATTTAAGCTTCTAGTTGAAGTTCAGAACATGGTCTGTTGTTCATGTATTTAGACATTAAGCGTCGGAGTAGCTACAGATAAATTTCCATTTTAGAAACTTAGCTGTCAACTGACAAGACACTTAAGGCTCCGTTCAGACGGTGGTATAAACGTCATAACTGGTTTAAGTCTAGCTTCGTTGCTAGTAACCAGACCTTGCTACGTCAGCGAAATTGGTCAGGTGGTTTTGGCATAAAGTTCAAAGTTTTCAGCTTTATGCCGACTTGGTATAAGAGTTGACCAATCAGAGCGAACGCGCGAAACCTTATGAGTGAAAAAGCTGTAGACACATCCACGCATGCATTTTCCTTCTCTAATTAGCTATTGTTTAACTCCTGTCTCGCAGGTGGGACTCCCGCATTTTATGCCTTATGACTATGCCTCTATGACATTTATACCACCGTCTGATCTGAGCCTAAAGCTGCGTTCAGATGACGATATAACGGTCATAAGTGGTTCAAGCCGAGCAGCGTTGCCAGGCAATCAGTCTGTGCTACGTTACAAAATCTAGTTTAGGGCTTTTGGCATAAAGTTCGAAGTTTTCAACTTTATGCCGACTTTGAATAAGCGTTGACCAATCACAGCGAACGCGCGAAACCTGAATCGGAAAACAGGGCGGGAAAGCTGTAGTCATATCCACGCGTGCGGAAATTTAGCTTCTCTAAGTGGGTGCGGCTTAGGTCCTGTGTCGCAGGTGTGAAAGGAATTCCCTCATTTTTTCCCTTGTGTCTAAATTTGTCTCTGTGACTTCGTCAAATTTTGAATAACTTAATCCTCCTCCAAAAATGGGCATTTATGGGAATATGGGAAGCCCAAATTTGGAATTTATTTTACTATCGATTTCCTTTTTTGTAACACTTTAACGAATTTCTTATTAAGAAACTCAACGATTTCAAAGGGAGCAATGGCAACACTGTAATAAAAGAAAAACATTTTTATCTCCAGCGCGCGAGACTGTGTATCGGAAATTCTACAGATATGCTCTTTTAAATATTTTGTGATATTGCTGTTGAATTTAATTATATGGTTTAAGTGCTAAGAGCATGATATTTAATAAATAAAGGTAACACACAAAACGTTAAAAAATGTCTCTTTGGGCGTAATATAAAATCTGAAAAGCTTTCAGATTTTTTTCACTCTTTTCTTTTTATTTTTTAGATTTAATTAGCATGGGATAGCAATAACAGTGTGGATTAACATTTGGGGCTTTAACAGTTAAAAGTATGGGGGCTGGTGTCCTCCATACTTTTACTAGTACCTGTTGGCCAAATGGGCGTGTCGATTGAAAGTCCTGTCGGCTAAATGGTTGCTCATCAAGTGACACGTACCCTCTGTCTTAGGATGGAGAAAGAAAATTTTAGCAATGTGAAGAGCGAAACGATTTTGCATAAAAGGCGATATGTGGAAGAAAGCGAAAGCGCATGTAGCGTAATCTCTCGAAAGAAACACTAGTCATAATGAAACGTGAATAGAATTTTCAAACCGTTGAAAAAAGCTAGCTTGGAAAATCAATGCCATTACTAAAGAAAAACAAATTAGTTCTACGAAAGTGTTCAAAGAAATGCTATTTTCAAAATGCACGATCCAACATCCAAACTATGATTAAATGATCAATTGTGATTTTAGGTGTCGAAATGTTTGTATATTTCATCTTTTTTAACATACCCTTCGTGTTCTGTGAAAAGAAACTTCAATGCTTTTCCAGTATGGCTAATATATATCAAACGACAATGACATAATACACTAAAATTCCACAAAAAATAAAATCAGAAATGGGATCTCTAAAACTCGAACAACAAATTTCATCAATAGGTTGAAATATGACTTGAAATTTAAGTCTGTGGGAAGACCCAGCAGTTGTGTAATTGATAAAAAGATTGCATTGTTGTCAGATAAATATGAAAAAATTTTGTTAAAACATTGCTGCATATCTATTGCTGCATACGAGTCGTCAGCTACGTCTGTGTTTGTCTAAGCGTACGCGTTATCGACTAAATGTTCCTGTCAGTAAATTGTACATATTCGCTAATTGCTCTTGTCGGCTGTATATGTCCCGTTAACAAATAACTGTCGGCTAAGTGTCAAGGACCCAGAAATTGCAGTTATCAGCTACGTCTCTTCATAATTTGCAGCTAATTACTGAAAATCTAAAATGCCTTTGCTAGTTATTTCCTTGTACGAAATAAAAAGGAAGTGTTGTAATCGCAAAAAATTTCGGGTATCATATTTCAAAGAAAATACCCTATTTGACAGCTATCAAATGCAATTTAACGATGTTTTTGAGTGACATCTGTACGTAAGCACAGAATAAAGGACTCTTTTACCCAGAAAAAATATTATAAAACTGATCTAAAATGGATTTTGAAGAGACTTTCTCGTGGCGTCTGCCCGTACGTACGTATGTATGTATTTAGCATAACTCAAAAACGAGTAGCCTCAAAACGGTGAAATTTTGTATACAGGACTGCTAAAACATGTGAATGTGTGCCTTCTATTTTGGTTGCAATCGGCGACACCAAACGTACATAAATGTATGTATATATATCCACTCTGTTACTCGGCTCACTGATCTGTTTCCTTATATTTATTATTTGTAAATTGTGCATTTTTTGCTTTAAAAATGATTGAATTATGTTGTTCTTATCTTCCTGTTAAGGTTTTTATGCTTTAGTAAATCTGCATGCAATATTTGTAGAATGATCAACAGTTTAAAAGTTGTTTAAGTGCGGCTAAGCCTAATTATTATTACCATAGCGGCCATATTTGTTTACATTTGAAACCTAGCAGAATAGTGGATTTCTTGCCAATCTAAAGAAAGTGAGCTTCGCAACAACAAAGATAACGCCTTCTTTTATTATTGCGAATTAAATTATGTTTAATCCATTCTGGAATTTATTCGAGGAAATAAGTCTTTATGATTTACTTCGTAATTTTTAGTACGGATATTTTGAGTTTTTATATATTTCTGCCTTGTCGCCAAGTGAGAACTGAATTAATTGAATGAAAAATACTGAATCGTCCGCGAAAAACTATTCCTTCCTTTTTTTTCTTTTTTTTTCTTGTTTTTCTTTATTCCTCGTTTTAGATTTATTATAGTAATATTATAGAACGTGCGGTAACGATTAGATAATTCTTCAGATGATATACATAATTTTTGTTCATTCTGAGTTATAAAATGAATGAGACGTAAAGCTGTTAAGTGAACCTAGCGCCAGAGTGTCTCTATGGTAAAAAAATATAGTGAATTTTAAAGAATGAATTTATTCTATTGTGATTTATGCGCTATCGACGAAGTAGATTTAATTCAATCCAATAAGTTTAAATGAAGTGCAATAAAAATGCGTATAATTTAATGTTCCGTACAAGGAAGTCATGTGGTGTACACATTAGATTTTTTAACATCATATTAAACAATCACATGTTTATATATTGTGTATATGAATTTTATCTTCCTAGAACAGCTAAATTAGATATGTTTCCTCTGAGAATGAAGCAGTCTCAAATACTATACTTGTTATACTAGAGATTTCTACATAATATTTGTTCAAGGAAGTCATTGTTTAGTTCGGATTATGTATGTTCTTTGAATTATATTAGAATATTGTTTATATTATTTCAGCCTTCTATATTCATAACTAACAGTGTATTTTTTGTATCCACTAAAATCATTTACATTACTCTGAACTGCATGCGAGAACCGAGATCTCCCGATTTTAAGTCATTTTATCAGCCGTAGTTTGTACAGTAATTAGGATTTTTGATGCTGAGAGAGGTGAAAAATGAGCAATGCCCTCGCCGAGACTCGAACCTCTCGAATACGCGCCGAGTGTGCTGACCTTTACACTACCAAGGCATGCTAAGGAGGCAGGAGAAATATCTTATATACTCCCCTTTCGAAGGGCGACTGGGGGATTAGGGGACCCAATCGTCAAATCCTGATCGTGGAGAATCATCATCCACCACCTTTTTTAGTTCGGGCGTCACTGTAGAGTCATTAGGATTTTTGAAGCTGGCAGACGGGGAAAATGAGCAACGCCCTCGCCGGGAATCGAACCTCTCGAATACGCTTCGAGTGTGCTGGCATTTATATTACGAAAGCATGCTAAGAAGACGGGAGAAATACCTTATAAGTTCAACAAACGGTTTTCAGAAATAACTCTTTTATTGACATAAACGGATAGTAGTTTTCTGCTATGATGACTATCGATCATACGTTTACCTCCCCGGTCAAGTGAAAAAGAGAAACCATATTATCGGAGCAAATTTTGTTTTATGCATGTACAAGTCTTCTCTGTCAGTCGAAATAAAGTTTTAATGGCTGTGAAAAGTGTTGTAATGAGTAATGTTCTGTATAGTCCACGTTCTGTTGAAATATATATTTTAATGCAGATATATTACTTTAATTTTTTATACTGAAAATATTTAAAGCATCGAATGATGAGGGTTAGGCTTATTTAATTACGGTAAAGTGCTCGAGGGATACCTGCCTACCGGGAGGGATACCTTCGGGGAGGACTTTCTGAGGGAAACTTGCTCATATACACGGTACACATGAGGAAAACCAGTAAAAGCCCATGCGGCCAGCCCGTTCCCCAGGATTCGAATCCCTCACCGAACTACCAATGTGCAGCGACTTTACCGCTCTACCGTTTCATCGAGTGATGAAGAAGCATCTAAGCTTAGAATTTTGAAACAGTCTGTATATTCATCAAGATACAAGAGAATCTTCTGACAGCAATTACATATCATACAGAGGAAACTTTCTCGTAACCGGCACTCAGTAATTTCCAAATAACGGCACTTTTGATGATCTAAATTTAAATCCGAAGTTTAGGCCTATTAGATTAAAAAATCGATAAATTAGTTATTAATTAAAAATGGTAATGGGCTATATCTAAAGGAGGAAAATATTTGTATTATGTTTCTACCGCCGCCCAACGTAACAAGTTTTATTTAAGAAGCAAATTCTCTAGAACAGAGGTTCCCCCAACCTTTTTTTTCACTAACAGCACATTCTAGAATATCTGTTAGACAGCGGGCACCATTTACGTTTTCTAGGTAAATTTATAGTTAGATAGAATAAATATTATATACATATAAGAAAAGAGACCGATCGCAGGAGAGGACAAAAAGAGACCGTCTTTCAATGTGAATTATAAACTTTCAGATATAATTCACATTGAAAGACGCCATATTTGCTTTGGCTTTTGCTTAGAATGTTGTAAAGAACATTACTTTATGTCGCTGTTGATTAAATTGTAGATCGAGAATCGAATAACGAAGATCCTCTGGGCTTTAAATGCGTTCGGCGTCGTTCCAGACATCTACGATTTCAGTACTTGTTTAGAGGAGATTAGCTTTAATTGTAGAGACATTAGGTATTTTTTGAAAGCAGGAGAGATGAAAAACGAGCAATGCCCTCGCCGGTACTCGAACCACGGATATCTCGAACACGCGCCGAGTGTGCTGACCACTGCACCACAAAGGCATGCTAAGAAGTCGGGAGAAATACCTCATGCGCCCCCTTTTAAAGGGCTATTGAGAATTAGGGGATCCAGTCGCCAAACCCTGGTAATAGAGAATCATCATCCACCACCTTTTTTAGGTCGGGCGCCACTGTAGAGTAACTTAGAATTTTTCGATGACAGAAAACTGGAGAATATGTAATGCCCTCGCCGGAACTCCAACAACGGACCTCTCGAATACGCGCCGAGTGTGTTGACGAGTACACCACGAAGGCATGCTAAGAAGGCGGGAGATATACCTTATACAGTGAAGATAAGGTTGCAGGTTTGGGTGAATGAAGACAATCCTGTTTTCGTCATACTCTAGGGCACGATCGGGTACGATTACTTACTGGGAAAGGAGAAAGGTTGATGAAGAGTAGCAGGGGAAGACGATACGCAAAATAAGAGATTTACGTAGAATGGAGCTGACCTTCTTAAGATTTTGCAGAGCAATATTCTTCTATGTCCATACATGGTGTTACGAAACTTCATTGCATACCCAGGAGAAAACTCCAGTGACAAGTTCGTGAATGGGCAGACACTTTTTTATTTCGGAAATATAAAATCACGGGTATGTTTTTTAATTTTAAATAATCTGCACGACTTTAATAGTGGCCGATAGATGGGAAAATATGTCCGATGGACTTCGTCTGCTGCAATGAAAGTGTGTTGAACACACGAATACATAAATTTTAGAAAAATACATTCAATTATCCGGAAAATCCTTTATCTGGAATCGGTGAGGCTCCGTTGCTGTCAGTTAATAAATATGCTACTGTGCTTGACAACAGCTGGTGAGCGTGTGTAATCATAAATGTAGACGTTATGTATTATGAAGGCTTTGTTTGCTTTAAATCAACACACGCAAAGACCTCATAATACGATATATAAATATATATATGAAGAAAGAGAACGTACATTATATTTCCCATATTTCTATATAATTGACTCAATTTTTCTATTTTTTCTAACCCATAACCGGCTACACCCCAGAGCACTCATCCATAAAAAAGCTACTCCGTGTCCCCACGCCGTAGCAGAGAGACTCTCACCCCAAGGCACATAAAAAAGTTCCCTGATAAGCAAACTTATTGATGTACTGATATTCCCCACGTGTATAGAGCTAACCCAGCACAGAGTTACATGGAAATATGGCAAGTAGATTATATAGGGTACTTTTTTGAACGAGGGTGGGGGAGGAAGGTAAAGCAGGGTAAGATTAGTGGTTGTTTCACAATGGAAAGGGAGAGACGACTTCCATGGAAAAAAAAATTCTGAAAAGTAGTATGGATTCTGATCTTCGATTAAAGTTTTTGCCACTCATAATAGTGCTGAATCATTGAGTAGATGATTAGCACTGCTGTTAATCGATTGAACGAGTTAACTGATACGCCCTTTGTATAGAAGATCAGAATGAAGAGTGATTTTTGCAAATTAATGTAATCTTTCATTTGATAGGAAAGTGCAGATATTACTATAATATTAAGTAATGAAATAATTAAATTATAAATGACAGATAAAAATTGGTGAATAATACCTTGATAATATTCATAGAAAACACGTAGGCCATATCTAAAGAAAGGCGGCCTTTGTCAGCCTTTAAGTCTTTCCTAGGCATTAGGTTGTATTTACTCTATATACGTTATGTTGACTTATACCTTATGTTGATATATATGATGTTGTATATGTTGGTATATATGACTATGTTGTATATGTTGGTATATATGACTATGTTGATATGTTGGTATATATGACTATATACCTTATGTTGACAAATTCAAATTAATACATAGAAACAAAGCCTATAATCCATTCTTATTGTAACATGCTATTATTAAGTTTGATATTTTCCTTAATGAATAATTTCCAATACTTTCACGTTTAACATTGTTGCCACCAAATATTATCGTCCTGTATTATATTTAAAGAAACTAAATAATAAAGAATCTACGTGAATGTTTGTATATTTCTCGCATTGTGAAAAACAACGATACACAGAGCCATCAAATTTTGAATAACGTAGTCGTCACCTGAATGTGGCCACCTGGAAGCCCGAATCTTGAATTTCGAATTTCTTTTATTATCTGTTTCATATTTTTTAAACGCTAACGAATTTTTGATTATGAAACTCCGCGATTTCAAAGCGAGCAATGGCAACACACCGTGCGGAATAAAATACTTTTATCTCCAGTAAGCGAGATTATCTGTCGGAAACCCTAAAGATATGCTGTTTCTAAATATTTTTAGCCCTAATGCTCTCGAAACGTACATGTATGTGCCAATGAAACAAATCTTATAATAAATTAAATAATAATATAAAATAATAATATAAAATTTAATATAAAATATAAAAATATAAAATCTTAAAATTTTCAGATTTATTTTTTTATTTTACTATTTTTAATTTACTTTCTAAAATTTTCTTTCATCTCCATAATATTTGTATGTGGTCATTCATAATGAAATATTTGGGATTGATTCTTCTCTGCAGCTGAATGCCATACTTATTAAGGCAGCCGGCATTCGTTTCTGCTTTTATTTGTCGACCTATTCTAGCAAACCAGAAATACCCCTTGCAGGAAGTCGTCATTTTCCATAAATTTCCTTTATGTAAATTTAAGCTGTAGAACGCACTAAACTTGATCTACTATGAAGCGAGCCAACATAAATCTGCGCTATTTAATCTCTCTTTGCAAATATTCTTCATAGCGTTTAAATTCCACCGCCGTAATGATGAAGTTTCCCCTACCCATGGGTGCCTGACCAAAAAAAAAGGGGGGGAGATAGAGAAAGAAAAAACTAGAAGATAATAAAAAAGGAAAGTCTATACGCAGTGTGGAAGGTTTGTCGTCTACTCAAAGGCTCTGTTGATTTTATTGATTGATGAGTAGGGCCATTAAAAAAACTACTCAATCATCTAACATAAAAAAAGGACGAAAAGAGCTTTCAAAAAAGGAAGATGGCGATTTCTGGATTCGCATTAAGTTTGCTTTAAAACGGCTATGTCGTAATTTATTTTCGGTAATAATATATCTGAATATTCACTGGTTTTAGATACTGTTACGGATTTCGTATTAATTTAGAATTGTAATTAAAACTGTTTTATTTTCCAGTGCAACGCAGACGATTTTTGAACAGAAAGCTAAGTCGGAAAAGTAAAAATGGTTTTAAATAAATGCACCTGTACAGTCATGAGGTTATTTCGAAGCCGGAGGCGGGAAAATGTGCAGTGTCCTCACCGGGACAAAATAAAAGAATCAAAGAGCGCATGCATTTAATGTTTAATAAATAAATATCTGGTAATTACTGTTGCGATCTAGAAAAATCTAGAAAAATCGAGATTGTTCTAGTGATAATTAAAAAGCTTATAAAAACCGAATTGAAACATCTCAGTTGTAGTTGTAACTGTTTTAAACGAATTGTTTGTTTACTTAATGCTCTGACTGCAGCGAATTCGCTGTGAGATAAAATTAGTTTATCTGTTTTAAAGTGAATTAATTCTGTTTAACGTTTGAGATATTGTGATATTGTACTAATATCTCTGAAGAAATATTTCAGCATTTTGATTTATTTCTTGTGGAAAGAATAAATTTTTGTTAACTTTTTAACGACTTGTGCATTCAATACATAACGAACCCGTACGAATGTAACAATATTATATTAACAAATTATATTATTCCTGTTATAAGGTAATATAAATTTATAACGCATTTATTTTATTTTAAGAGTCAACCGAACCTGAAGACATATAAACATTTTACAAGATAGAAAAATACCATAAGCCAAGAAATAACACTTAATTTCAATTTTCTGTAACGTCAGGACACTTTTTATGACGATTCATTAAGCTTCTTATTAAACGTAGTTCACGATTGGTCGTGTTCATCAATCAGTTTTACACTGTGATAAAAAAAAATCGCTCATAAAGAGAAAATATTTGCTATTCACGGATAACCTCTCTTGGGATTAACTAATCGATTCTCTGATACAAAAGACCTCCCCACTTTTTGCTTGCAAAAAACGTGGTGATCACCGCTTCCCCTTCACTGAATACTAATAGGCCTGAAAGGAGGAATTGAAAGTATTTTAATGTGCCTAAGCTAATGAAGGTCTAACATGGAGACAAAAATGCTTTCTTTTATTGCAGTTTTTTTTTTTTTTGCGCATTTTTAAATTTCAGTTACAGCTTTTTCTCATGAATAAACTAATTCTGAATTTTGTGTGTCCAAATCTTCCGCTAATTCTAGGATGCAAGACTGAAAAAGACATGCCAACAGCAGCAGCAAAAATATGTCAAAAGAAACATGCAGAATTCAGTATTTATGTACCACCACCACAGTGTAAGCGATATTAATACCGAATCTGATAACACTACATTTTAACCTAAATTCATTTATTAGAGAAATGTTATGAACACAGCATGTTTAATGTGAACATTAATTTTACAGTACCATTGTATGCATGTCTAATGTGACTGCGAAGCTTCAGTTTAAGATGTCCGTCAGAAAACTTTCCTTACTTAAGGAAAATATTTTGTACAGTAAAAATATTACACGGAAATACACGTTTTAGAAAACAGGAATCAGAATTTGGGAATGTTCGAGAAGAGCTGGAATAAAAATTCACTTAGTTATCTTTGTAATATATATATATGACTGTAATTGCATACATACCATCTGCAAATTTGCAACTAAGCTTATTTTCAATTGAGAATGGATTAACATATTTATTGGAATAAACTATACTTACGTTTTTTCTTTGCCACTAATAATTTGGTTGCCATGTACTGAGTTTAGTTAGATTTCCGGCGAAATGATCCCTAACCGGAACTGTTTAATAAATTTACGCTTATGCCATATCCGTCAGATCTGCTCTTGGGATGCGAACCAAATATGTCTATTCGGATAGAAATGGAAACTTTTCGGACAATTAATGACAAGATGTCTAGCAGGGAAGGAGTATAAAGCAATATGTTCGGATAACTCAGTTCTGTGCATTACATTATTTGCATGCACGGAAAAAAAACAAAATAGTTAGTAAATATATACAGATACACTAAAACAGGAATGAAATGTGGAAAATAATAACGATAATGATGTGATGGAATGTGAAAATGATAATATTTACATAAATATTCCCGTGTAAATATACTTAAAAGCAAGGCATATGCTATTATAGAAATACCAAAACTACCATAAAAACACAAATTGACAAATACACATTGATGAAATGTGGACAGGATAATATTCGTATAAATATTTTCTTAGAAATACAATTAAAAGCAAGGCACTAAAGTATATATAAATTAATACATTTGTATAACTGAACAATTAGTACAACATTTACATGAGAAGTATATTGGGGAGATAAATCATACAACAAAGCTAAACATTGTTGGGTAACTTCAGAAGTAACATTTTGTACAATAAGTAACAGCGGGATATAAAACACAAGGTAATACCCCATACGAATAGGAAGAACAATCTATACTATTGAAATATGTGCGCGTCCCTTTTTTTTTTCTTTGTGGCATCATCTCCTCCGGAACGGCGGAGGGTTCCTTCAAAATAGGTACCCTCGAATTCCAAAATTTCGTGGAAAGCCATTTCGATCGTTCTCCTCTTCATACAATTTTAATCAGCCGAGATATTAATTAAAAACTCTAAAAACGCTGATTTTCGCCCTTATTTTTCCGAGTTGCAACAGTCTCGCACGCTGGAGATAAAAACTTGCTTTATTTCGAAAAGTGTTGCCACTGCTCGCTTCGAAATCGCAGGGTTTGTTAACAAAATTTTGTAAATTTTACAAAGTATGAAATAAAAATAACACTGTCAAACATTAAATACATTAGTATTGTCATATTCTGACGTGTAAGAAAGCACGCGATTGAATGTGACGTCATTGTATGTCTAAAATGTTTTGTTAATGTCAGTATTTTAAATTAATAGCTATTGTTGCCAACTTTTCTGTTTCAGATTAGGATAATTGACACACGGTATGTTTTGACCACGTTGATTCTTTTATTGATACTGAGAAAATGTTGTTATATTACATTAAATTTAAATCATGACGTCATACGGATACGTATTAATCTGATGTCTCAAAAGTTTTTGTTTCCTCGTTTCGCAAAAACTACAAAACAAAAAAACATCTGAAGGCTTTCAGATTTTACATTGCGCCCAAAGGGGGTTTTTTTAACGTTTTGTGTCTTACCTTTATTTATTTGTGCGCTTTTACTTATTTAATTCCAAAGTTCTGTCTTAGAACCCCACGAACACTAATAAGCGAATAATCGTATAAGTGTTTGAGCAAAACACGTAAGACTTAAGAAGGGTTAACTACCCTTTATTTTTCAGAATAAATACAATTAATTCTTACTTGGGCTTGAACTTAAATAACTATGAATTTAAATTAAATTAAGCTTAACTAAAGCTATCTGAAACGTATAGCCGAAGCTATCAGAAATCTAAGTAGTTGGCCCTAAATATTAATTTAATAGGCGAAGCCAAGCAAGGGCCTAAAGTATGGCCGATCGTAGTAGCTAAGAGAGAATGCATCCAAATGGCAAACGCGCGCTAGTCAGGAAAATCAGACTCTCTCTCTAGAAGTCGGAGAAGCACCGACTTAAATAGTACTCTTACTCATTTGCATTCACTGCGTTTCTGAAATTACATTCTGGCAGGAAATTTTATTCTGAAATTAGAATAGATAGGAAAGAATCGTAACTTAAAATAACTATTAATAAACTTAGGATAAACCTTACATTATTAAATATCATGTTCTTAAACCACAAAATTCAGTTCAACAGCAATATCGCAAAATAATTTTAAAATGAGTATATCTTTAGAATTTCCGATACACAGTTCTGCGCGCTTTAGATAAAAAGGTTTTCTTCCTCGTAGAGTGTTGCCATTGCTCTCTTTTAAATCGTTTGAATTTGTCCATTTTGTTCGAGTTTGTTAATCAAAAATTCGTTAAAGTTTTACAAAATATGAAATAGATAATGAAACAAATTCCAAATTTGTGCTTCCGGATGCCTACATTCGAGTAGAAACGTAGGCTATTCAAAATTGGATGGCTGTAGGTACCGTTGTTTTATCACAATGCGAAAAAAATACATACATTTATACAAATTCTTCATTATTTAATACAGATCCTTCATTATTTAATACAGATCCTTCATTATTTAAGTTCTTTAATACATGGCAGGTCATTTAGTGGCAACAGGAACAAGAATCTCAGCTACTATAGTGCGCTGAAAGCATACTGACTTGCACAAAACGGGTCTGTATGCAAGATGAACAGTTGTTTGTGTCCCACTGACACAAGGACACAGAGGTGCCCGTTTATGTTGGGCAAGAAAACACGTTGGGCAAGAAACACGTCCACAGTCAACAATGGGTGTCTGTTGTCTTCACAGACGAGTCCAGGTTCATATTGGAAAGTGATTGAGGTCGTCAGCTGATCTGGAGGGAACAACGCACCAGCTACAAAAATCCTACATTGTCGAAAGACACAGTTGCAGAGGTGACGGAATAATGGTTTCGGCTGGGGATGACTCTGGATGGTTACACTGACCTTCACGTGTTTCATGGGGGAACTTGGACCAGTGTAAGATGTCGACACGAGATTCTTATCAATATGTCCGCCCATATGCCGCTGCTGTTGGTTCTGGATTGCGCGAACGCCCTGAGCTCGGGTTGCTGAAGAATATCTTGAGAGTCACGATACGGAGCGTATGGAATGGCCAGATGAATCAGCAGACCTGAATCCGATGTTTGGGACTGCCTTGGGAGACAGGTTGCTGTTTCAAGTCCTCCGCCAAGGTCTTTAGATGAGCTTGAACAAGGATTGGTCCGTGTCTGGTCGCTGCTTCTCATTTCACTGACTTAATTGACAGCATGGAACGTCGCTGCCGTCAATGTATTGCAGCTAGGAGTGAACATATTCCTTATTAGAACCCATTTATGTAATGTTTCCAGAACATTTTTCCTCAAAAACTGTGATATACTGTTTCTCCAAGACTATATTTCTCTGCCAAGTGTGCCTTTTTTTTTTTGTTGTTGTTGTTGTTGCAATTCATGTTTGTGTTGAACGTTATAAACATTCTCGTTCGCATTCATTAAAGAACTGTTTAGTGAACATGTCCCGTAAATTTCTTGTTTTTATGTTGCTTCATTCTCAAAGTGGACACAAAAACCCTGCTGCTCCTTAACTTTTGGGGGGCATTGTACTATCATAAGCTGCGCTTTCGAGACATGGAAAACGCAAGATAAATTTCGTCAATCGGCCCAATAGAACGGGAGCTATAGAACTGAACTGTGCCATGCTTTTATTTTTGTGTGTGTTGTGTGTGCAAGGTGTACCTATAAAATTTCAATAAAGTAAAACTTACCGACGGTATGCTCAAAAATTTGTAATGTAACATTTAATAATCTGGATTGCATTAACCCATTGCTAACAAAATAAAGAACTATGCGCATAATGCTGCTTCGCAGTCCTCTAGTAAGACTGTAGTACCCTAGTAAGCAACAAAATACTGGTAGTTTTCTTTTCATTGGGTTTCAAATAAAAAATGGACCATTCGCTAGGCTGTATTTACAGTTTTTCTTTTCCCGTTTTCTTAGAAAGTTCTCCACGAAATCTCTCCTATCTCTCAAGAAAGAAATCTCCAAATATTTTCCTTTAATAAATTACCTATCAAACCTGCATTTTAAGTGCGTTTGATATTTCATTCCGTTTTCATAACTCGCTGAATTACTAGTATCTCTGATCGTTTGCTTCAAGCATTAAATGTGACGAAAAGGACAAACAGAAAGAGACGCATTGCAGGTTTTACCGTTGCCATGACTTCGGAGACGAAAAGAATTGTTTGTATCTTGTTGCTGTCACTTCCCAAGTTAGAATGGCAATTTCAGCTTTCCCCTGAAGCTTAAGAAATCGACCATACAAAACACGTGCAGAGGCGAAAATAAAAATAAATTCCGAAAATAAACCATAATGGCTGCGAGGACGCAAAAGTGTTTCCTAAGCAAATAGATATTTCGGACATAAAAGCCTTTTTGTTTACTCTTGTGCTGTTCATTTTGTTTACTATAGCTGTCTTTATTACGAAGTGAGAGAAGTCAAACATGTTAGACTGTTGATAAAGCATTCTGTAAATTAGAAAACAAGCGGTCTGTAAACATGGTAACGCTATTGTGCTAATGGAGATATGGCGCAATATAATAGCATAATAGACAAGATATTCGATACAGAATAGTGCAGCAAAATAGTTAATGAAACCTCATGATTTTCATTTAATGTAATATAACAACCTTTTCTCCATATCAATAAAAGAATTAAAGTGGAAACAATATTGTGTGCCAGTTATACTAACCTGAAACAAAACATTTCCCAACAGCAGATATTTATTTAAAATGCTGACATTAAAGAACAATTTTCGACATACAGTGACGTCACATACAATCGCGTGCTTTCTTCAGCGTCCGAATGTGATTTTACATTACAATAATAATAATACGTTTAATGTTTAGAAATGTTATTTTTATTTCATATTTTAGAGAACTTAACAAATTTTTTAGTAGCACTCTCTACCATTTGGCAGCGAGCAGTGGCAACACTTCGAAATAAAGCATTTTTATCTCCAACTCGCGAGGCTGTTGCCACTGAGAAGAACTGCCGAACGAGAATACAGAAAACTGGCTACCAAAATCTGTGTCCAGTCCAGAGCTTCTCTATGATCGCAGTCTTTATGATCTTCTTTATGATTTCTTTATTTCTATAGCGCTATAATTTCACAGGAAATTTCAGTAAACTATGTACAATAATAACAGTTAATGCACAAGAAATAAATCGAAATAATATGAAAAATATACACAATTTCACTGAAACAATCCAACGTGTTCAGGACACGGTAAAGGAAATCCAAATAATCTATGAAACTGATGAGGAAATTAAATGTTGTTTAAATTTACTGAAATCAGTAGTCATTGAGACATACTCGTTCATCCAAGCACAGTAGGAAATTGGTCTGCTGACTAATGCAGTGTGGTGAAAGGCTGTCGACTCACGTGATATTTTCCGATTGTGATTTTGCTTAAGTAGAATGCTGCAAATGACTTGATGTTCTTATCTTCATCTACGATCTCGTAGGCGAGAACTTTTACAAGCTCCGCAAAACTATTATGTGAGGCAGCAGAACTTTTGATTATTTCGTTGAAGATAATCCCCAGTCTTCTCACCTTTCAGATCTGCTTCTTTCATAGTAGGAGGCTCCTGTTATTATCATTAGGATCTTGTCCTGTAGCCTCTAGAGAGTCAGGATGCAGTTTTCACTCTACAAGCTAGCGATGCATAGGTCGAGACTAGTCTAATGACTAATATGTAGATTTGCCATTTCCGGTTTAAAGCTAGAAGCTGGTCTTTAAGAAGTGGATATTATCGTATAGTAACTGCCGGTGCCCTGCTTTGAACTCTGCTAATATAAAAATTCCAAATGAAGGAACGGCACTTGTTGCCCGAAGAGACTGATGTTATAACTCATTTGACCCCTAGTGCGGAATTTTCTGATTAGCAACATTTGCGATTTCTCAGCCCATATACTTGTTTTTTGTTTTTCACACCAATGCTCTATTTTGAGGATTTTTTCCTGGAGCTTAGCTAAAGCATGATTTGGTCTGCGGGATTTAACCAAGATAGCAGTGTCGTCTGCATAGCAGGCGAATTAAGGCATTGTGGTCTGTCCTGAAATCTCGGAAGTCATTAATGTTCATAATGGAGAGTATTGGTGCTAAGAGCGAACCCTGCGGTACTCCATTGTTGAGTTTTTTACTTTTAAAATGATATCTCCATACTTGACTGAAAAAAGTGCTATTCTGTAGGAAGAAACTGAGTATAGGAACGGTTTTCTGGGGCAGGTCCATCTGGATGACATTGTAGATACGCCCTGTATGCCAGACGCACTGAAAGGCTTTGGCCACGTCTACCATCAGGATAGCCATGCTCATTTTGTTATGAAAGGCCCCGGCGATAATTTCCGCCATGTTAACAATCTGAGTGGTGGTCGAAAAAACTTTGCGAACCCGTGTTGTTTATTGGTAACCGTAAAAAGGTACCTCTTAATACAATACATTCAAGAATCTTGCTAACGGCAGAGAGTAGGCTTATAGGCCTGTAGCTTGTTGTATTGTAATGCAGCTTTCCTGGTTTTCCTATAAGAAAAATCACTGCCTGTTTCCGTGTATTGGGAAAGTACGATTTGTGTCAAAGTACTATTTTTATTAAAGATGCTAGTCAGCTTACTAATTATTTCGTCAGGCAGATTCTTCAGAATTTTGTTATGTATGCAATCTATTCCAGATGCCTTCCTTAGGTTTAAGGTATTAATAATGTTTTTAACTTCTGATGGCGAAGAGAAGATTGGAATACTGCTAGGGTTTAGCGACTTAGTCCATTTCTCCACGAAATTGGTAAGGTCCCTTTCTGACTCATGATTGACTGGAGGCTCATTGGGCTTGAATTGTTCTGAAAGATCTTGTGGGAATAGCTCCACTTTCTCCTCATTTGTATATACTAATGTCTGCGAATCTCTGTGAGACTTGTTCTGACTACTTGATTTATTAGCGGCTCTAAGTTCTTGGATCATGGTTTTTGATTCTGCGGTTCAGTCTGTTTATTTCCATTTTTACCAGAGGATTCCATGATATGTTAAAGTCTTTACGAAGTCTGTTTCTAGCTTTAATGACTCCTCTTATGTAAAGTGGAAGTTTGGTACTTTCCTAAATTTCAATCATAGTTCGTGTGCCTTCTTCGCATGATTTAATGTGAACATTCGTGAAAACATTGACAGCAGTATTGGATTCCGATTTGATACAGCCGATACTTACCCTTGTGGTGGCACTATTTTTGTAGAACAAATCCCAGGCTGTCGACATAATTGGCGGAAGATCTTTGTTTTTGTGAATACCCAGATATGCAATCACAGGAACGTGATCAGAAGACAATTTGTGGTGTCTTCAAATGCCATGGGAATATTCACTGTTGAAATAAAAAGTCCAAGATATTGTACCGTTTATTGACGACATGTGGCCGGTAATCTGACTGCTCTGGTATGTCTATGAATATCGAATTATTCGTAATATAGTCATGAATTATATGACCGTTTTTGTTTGCATGTCGGCAATCCCAGTCTAGTGTATCGGGTTAATTTCGCCGCCTAAAATCGTTAGAATGTTTGCACTTAGTAAAGTGTCCATATGCATATCAGTGATAATGTTTCCTGGGGTTGTTTTAAATAACACAGAAGATAGTAGGTCCATATTTAGGAAGACTGATGCACACTTTTACCGCTTCATATCCATTTGAGTTTTCCGATGAAACGAGATAAGAGTCTAAAGTGCGTTTTACGTACATCAGAGCATCACCGCCTGGGCGATGAAATCTACCACATCTATAGGATGAAACGTTCATCAACTTTAGACTATGGAAGGGTACAGCATGATTTTCCGTGATCATACAGATAACAATATCGTGCTGACAGACGAACATATGAAACTCGTGGATTTTCGTTATGATGTTATTAGCATTCCACAGAATAATTTTCAGAGGTGAACATGCATTTTATGTGTAATTATCTATGATTAACATAATCGTTTCTTGCTGTATTTTCCGCAGTTTGGGGGTGGGGGACACTTGTATCGCGTCTTTCAGCATAGCAATAGCTGCAGACAGCTCTCAAATGATGGTTTTCGCTTCTTGTATTTTTTTATGTAGAGCTACTACTTCTGGTGTTGGTGGCGCCGGCTTTTGCACATTGTTGGTGGAGAAGACACAATGTGCATAAGTAAATCCTTGCGCCTGTCTGGGTTCTTGGGCCTTGTTACCTGAACTGATCGAAGTTTTCGATATTATGGCTGTGTGTGATTGTCCTGTGTTTTCACCGCATATAATTTGACTTTTCGGCTTCGTACATTGTCATGACTCATGACCTTGTCCACATTTTACCCAACATGGTGTGTGCTTGCAGTATTTCTGAACGTAATAGAAGGCTTGACGGCGGAAGCACTGTGTGGGTCACTTTTCAATGTGGTTTCAAATGTATGCAAAGGAAAAGGAACATGCAAGACGGAAGTCCGAGACATCAATCTTATCTATCCTATCAAAATAATTTTGAAAATCTCAAGACACCTGCTCTAGACGCCAAAAACGATCCTTTGAATGTCTGCCGTTTAAGCGCGTTAGCAAATGAATACACAGAAAGAAAATTAAAACAGAATGAAGAACAATATAAGACGGGTCTTTTCTGCAGACGAATCGCTGCAACAACCTGAAACTGACTGCCGACAACAAATTATCTATTATTTCAAGTAATTTTCGGGCTTATTATATTAATTCTCGTAATCGAAAAGATAATGTCATTTTAAAAGCAATAGATGGACATGCATTTCTACTTCTTTCTCTATATAGCAGTGGCATTGGAACGTTGCTTAAGAAATGAGATGACACTGATACTGATTTTGTGAAGTTTGTAAAATACGTATCACCATTATACTCAACAAAGCGAAAAAAAGCCTGAAATTCAAAAATGTACTGAAAAAGTATTTTTCTTGCATAACATGCATATTGGTGTACGGTTTTAATATTTAAATGCTATTTCCTCAAGCGGAAATATTGTTCGATCAAAACTACCACCATAATTTTAGTCCTGTAAATCACGTTAACACAGATAGGAAAAGAATACAAATTCAATAATATATGAATACCTTGTTCGTTACAATGCCATTACTGCTTAGTAGTATTACAAAATTTGTTTTCGCACAGAAGAATGTGCAAACCGTTGAATGATAATTTATACGAAATCTTTTTTCAAAATTAGAAAGTCATCGGAATAAAAATGTGTATTAAGATTAGTTGGAGAATGTCTTTCACTTATTTCTGTATTTTTAACATAAAATTCCCTTTCATTTAAATTTGTCTTTAATAAAAAAAACGCATGTATATAATGTGCCGTTAATTAGAGACAAATTTAAGTATTTTCACTGTTTCTAAATGAGAAATAGTGAAAATGAATCTTTCACTGTTTCTCATTGAATTCATTAATTATCATCTTAACTTACGTAAAGAAACTTCTCAATTGTTCTTCTCTTCATATGCATAAAACATCGCGAAATATATATGGTGGTACCTTGACATACGAGTTCTCTGAGATACAAGCAGTCATTGATGCATTTTTTAGCCTGAGTTACGAGCCAAAATTTGAGATACGAGTTAGCGTCGGTGACGTCTCAGCAACTGACCTACTAAACTCGCAGATCGGAACTTCGAAGGTTTTACACCTGAGTAGGAAGTGCTGGGGGAGATTGTGTATCTTGAAACGTCCATGGGCCTAGACGTGAATGACAGAGTTATCAAAGAACTTTTCACCGTACTTTCCGAAGACCTGATGACCGAGGAGTTGATGGAACTACAGACGCAGCAACAAATAGAATTTCTGCCAGGGATTGTATAGGAGCCAGAAGGTGAAGAAGCTTTCTCGTCACTTAAGTATATGTTCGGAATGTGAGAAAAAGTTTCGGACTGTTGAAACATACACCCTAAAAATGCTGCAACTGGTCGTGCAGCGACGCTATTTAATGATGGTTACTTAACTCATTTCAGAAACATTGTATAAGGGAGAAAGAAAGAAAGCTTTTCGGGCAACTTTCTATTGAAACACCCTTCGAATGAAAGTTAGGGAAGCATAGCAAAAAAGGAAAGAGCAACTGAAGGAGAAAATAAAGTTGAGTAAAAATGAGGAGGGAAAAAGTAATACCTACAATCATAAGCATCATACGCATACGTATTTATGTGTTTGTATCTTTAAATTATCTTCTATAAGGTTTTATTTAAAAAAAATAAATTATGAGTTTTATTTTATTTATGTACAACGTTTGGTCATTATAAATACATTTTTCTTGTCTTGAAAATATTTTAGCAAAAAAATTGCAAGGATTTTTTGGGGGAGGGGGCTGGCACGAATTAATCACGTTTCAATTAATTTCGGTGGGAAACCTGATTTGAGATCTGAGAATTTTAACTTGCGAGCTCGGTCACGGAACGACTTAAACTTCTGGTGCGGCCGACTGGAAATAAAAAGGGAGGGGCACAACTAAATGTTATAGCAGACCCATACGCAAAATTTCAGCGTTCTTTGTCTACTCGTTTACATACGTACGTACAGACGTCACGAAAAAATCTCTTCTGAATTCATTTTAAATCAATTATATAGACCGTTTTCAAAAACATCTGATGTGGACACATGACTTCCCTGTCTGGCCAATAAATCATATACATTTTCGACTGCATTCCATTTAAACTTATTTCCTTAAATTTCATTAGAGATATTTTTAATGAAAGCATAAAACACCAAATACAGTTAAAAACAGTATAAAAATTTTCTTACAATTAAAATTAGAGTTTCTACGCAACAACAAGAAATCCTACCAACGGGCACAAAGACAGATTTTTTGGTGCACAAAACTAAAACTTACTTTTGTTTCCGCTCGGCAGAAAGTTATTGCACGAACTGATTTCATTCACTATTTTAGTTAGAGTTTCAAATGTAAACAAATGGCCGCTTCGTTAGGCTTAGTAGTTCTTATACCAACTTTTAAATTGTTGATAATTCTACAACTATTGCATGCAAATTAAATAAAGTCATAAAAACCTTAACCGAAACATAAGAACAACATAATTCGATAACTTTTGAAGCAAAAAATTCATAATTTACCAACATGTAAGATTAAAGACACTGAGCCAGGTAACAGAGTGGATATATACGAGGCACGTCCAGAAAGTAAGTTCCGTTTCAATTTATCTCCGCTGCAGCTCTGCGATCGCAGTTCCGCACATGCGCAGTAGACGCTCTGTATCAAGGAGAAGAAACGCGCGCCATTTGGAGATCGCTGTCAGTCACGTACGCTTTGTTGTGCTTGTTTACAATGTCGGTGTTGATTGAAAATCCCGCCGCTTGTGAAATCAGATCTGTGATTCGTTTTCTGAATGCGAGGAAAGTGAAACCTAGTGAAATTTATCGGCAAATTTGCGATGTTTACGGACCAAAAGCGATGAGTGATTCAATGGTGAGAAGATGGGTCCGAAAGTTCAATGACGGACGTAGTGATGCGCACGATGAAGAACGAAGTGGGCGTCCATCTTTGGTTACAGAAGAACTGGTTCACGCGATTGATGACAAGATCCATGAAAACCGAAGGTTTACAATTAGTGCTCTCGCTATGGAATTTCCCCAAATTTCACGATCACTAATGCATGAAATTGTTACCGAAAAACTGAAATTTCGTAAACTTTGCTCACGTTGGGTACCAAAGATTCTTACTGAGCAACACAAAACAAAACGGATGGGTAGTGCACTTCAGTTTTTGACCCGTTATGCTGAAAGCGGTGAAGAATTTCTGACACAGATAGTCACAGGAGATGAAACTTGGGTTTCTTACGACACCCCTGAAAGTAAGCGGCAATCAATGGAATGGAGGCACACTTCATCCCCAGCAAAGGTTAAGCCGAAGCAAATCTTGACACCTCGAAAAATGATGTGCACAGTGTTCTGGGACTGGAAAGGCATCTTACTCATTAATTTCTTACCGCGTGGTCAAACAATCAGAGCAGATGCTTATTGCGAGACACTTCGGAAATTGCGCCGTGCAATTCAGAATAAGCGCCGAGGATTGCTGTCAAAAGGTGTTGTTTTTCTTCACGACAACGCACGACCACACACTGCAAATGTGACGAAAAACCTCCTACAGGGATTTGGCTGGGACGTGTTTGACCATCCTCCGTACAGCCCTGACCTCGCTCCTAGCGACTTTCATCTGTTCTTACATCTTAAGTCTTTCCTTGGCGGTCAACACTTTAACAATGACGACGAGCTGAAAGAAACTGTTTCCAACTGGTTGAAGACACAGGCGGCAAATTTCTATGAAGAAGGTATACAAAAACTTGTGCCACGCTATGACAAATGCCTGCAATATTTCGGCAGTTATGTGGAAAAGTAGTTTAAGAGTTGTTGAATTTTGTGCAATAAATAACTTTTCTGTAGCTGTACACAATTTACTTTTATTACCAAACGGAACTTACTTTCTGGACGTACATTGTATATATATATACATATACTTTTGGTACGGCCGATATCAACCAAAATAGGAGGTACACATCTACATGTTTTAGCAGTCCTATATACAAAATTTAACCGTTTATATCGTTCTAATCGTTCATGAGTTATATAACCGTATAACCGTTCTAATCGTTTATGAGTTATGCGAGATACATACATACATACGTACGTACGTACGCACACACAGACTCCAAATATAAAAAAAAAGTGCTCAGCGAGCAGGGTAACAGAATCTGTAGCTATATTTATGTATTTGGTGTGGCCGATTGCAATCAAAAAGAAAGGTACACAGCTACCTGTTATAGCAGTTTCCTATAAAAAATTTCAACGTTCTGAGGCTACTCGTTTTTGAGTATACGAGATACATACGTACATATATACAGACTACACAAATATCTTCTGAATCCCTTTTGAATCTATTTTACAATCCGTTTAGGGGGAAAAGTCCTTTATTCTGTCTGTACGTAAAAGTGTCACGCATAAACATCGTTGAAATGGATTTGAGAGCACTCAAAATGGATATTTTCGTTGAAATATGATACCCGAAATGTTTTGCGATTACAAAACTTCCTCTTCGTACAAGGAAGTAAAAATTACTAATGTTATCCAAGCTTGGAATCATACTTATATTTTGCTGGTAAACTCTTTAACAGTTATCTTTCGATATTTTATATCTTTTCGAATTTAAATAATTTTAAATAAATATTTATGTTAAGATAATGTATGATAGTATAGATCTGTTTCTTTGCCATTAGAAATATTTTCAGAACGTTTTTATTTCCCAGACATTTTACGATATTCCTTTCACAACTATGTTCCTGCAGCAG
Organism: Stegodyphus mimosarum; assembly: GCA_000611955.2. Classification (NCBI taxonomy): domain Eukaryota; kingdom Metazoa; phylum Arthropoda; class Arachnida; order Araneae; family Eresidae; genus Stegodyphus; species Stegodyphus mimosarum. The sequence goes on from KK113714.1 coordinate 562,011, forward strand.
GTAAATCAATTTTGTCATCGTGAATGCATTTGTAAGCAATGTTTTTTCTTTTCTCGCATCGGTTAAACCAGCCATTTATTGCTACATCGGCCATTCATATTTCCCGAATTTTACGGCTAATTCCTGAGTTTCTGCCGCATCTTTTTCGCCAACATTTGTAACCAAATCTTCAGTGCTTTCTCCACACTGTCTTCTTTTCCGCTATCCACTAGGTTTATATTTGGTTTTCGATTTTAGTTTGATTTACAAATAATATCTTCATCATTTTTTTAAATCTCGAATAAGAGGACTTCAGAAATATATAACTCAAGAGCAGTTTTCTGTTGACTCATTTTTGGGAGTTGGTTACAGCGGTATAGCAACTCGACTTCATGCTTTAGACTCTGATTGTTACACCTTTTTTAGACTGCATGATAAAAATCACTAAACGGAATAAAATAATGAGGGTTTTCTAAACAGAAGATACTCGTAAAATTGTATAGAGGGAAAAAATCAAATAAACATGTTAGCATGAAAACGCAGGGTCTTCTAGATAATTCCACACCATTAAACAGTTTAGTCCAGTCGATTTTAGCATTTTTTGTACACTGCCCCCCAAAAAAAGGCGATCGTTCTGTAACTCCTGTTCTACTGGGCCGACTGACGAAATTCAAACGGCGTTTCTCATGTCTCGAAAGCGTGACTTAGGATATATATTAGATCTATATATATATATATCTTCTAATATATGTATTTTGACAACAAATCGGACTTTTTCTGAAATAACATCGAAATTTTTTTTTTTTAGTATTTCGACTCTACGACTCATTATGCCTATATATTAAATTTTGTAAAATTTGGTACGAAATTTAGGGAGAAATTCAAAAATTTATCTTGGCGCATTTTTTCAGTTTGCGCCAAGATTAGTTTACTTAGCGAATTTCTTATTTTATAGCAACCTACTTTCCTTCCTAGTTTTTCATTGTACACGAGCGGAAAAAAGGCATCGTTCATAGTTTCAAATGATTTTAACAAAGTGCGAAAACTACATTTGGCGTTATTATCGCTTTAACAAATATGACAAATTTCAAAATGCGCCAGTATGGAAATTCACGTATATCTTAGGAAATTTTGAATAAAAAACTCTATTTTTGTCCAGCTATGCTTAGAAATGCATCTACTTTTAGATGGTGGTAAAGCTTTTGTAGGTTATGATCCAAAATGTTTTTCGGAAAATTTATAAAAATTGAAATTTAAAGTATAAATCATAAAAAATGGGCGAATTTTATTTGGAATGAACATAAACGTCGAAATGTGAAAGGAAGAATCAAAAAATTTTAATTAAAAAAAGAGATATTAATAAATATATATCAAATTCAATTAACATGGAGGAACTAAAACTTTGAGAGCTAATTTTTTAAAAACTAGTGTTACAATTTTTAGAAAGCTCGGCACTTTGGCATAATTGGAGTCGTAGAAACGAAATATGGAGGAAAAAAGGGTATATTGTTTCAGAAAAAGTCCGGTTTTGTGTCAAATACATATGTTAGAACAATGTTATATATAAATCTAATATCCTAAGTCCTTTCAAGACGTAAAAAAAGCAAGTTGAATTTCGTCAATGGGACCAGTAGAACAGGAGATATAGAACTGTCCTTTTTTTTACCCCTTCCTCGCAGTGTACATGGTTCCCTTAAATCCAAATCAAGTTGCTTGGCGACTTAATCCCTTACTTGGCGACATGTCTCGGTCATTTGGCAATTTCTCTATTTCGACCTTATTTGTGCGATTTTATCTTCTATTTGTGCGACTTGTTCATCACAGTAAGCCATGTATTTTCCGTGTTTTTGTATACAAATGCGCGGGACTTCACAATTCCATAAGAATATTAGTCTGATAACATTAACCGCGATCGCATTAAGCTGCGCATTTATGTATATTACTTATAAAAGAAAAAGATTATATAGTAGCCTATGTGCACAGTACTTGGGGTTAGACACTTTTATTACACTAATAGTAATTACAGTTATAAAGTTACTTAGAAATAGTAAGCATTAAATGCAATGTGTAATACTGTAAATAATTTTTTATAAATGTGTTTTATATAAATTAATCCGCTTTTACTTGAAAACATTTTTTTTAAATTTTTAACCAACTTTGTTTAACATGATAAACCCAAGATTGCATTCACATTTTTATACTTCGGACAAGATTTTCACAAATTTGATTATTTTTTCACATACTATTTATGATAACATTTGCTCGCAGAATGATACCCGATTAGTATGTTAACATTAGCTTTGAAAAGAAACTGTGCACAATTTGCATGAGAGGTTTCCGAAAATGAAACTGAATAAATAAATAATGTATTAAAAAACTTATTCTTAATTTTACTAAAAATTACGAATTTTAAGTAATATTAGCCTTTTATTGATCTTTGCAATAAAAATTTTGAATAAAATATTTTACACGTTATGAATAAATATCATTCTATGAAGTATTTCTCTCCCCTTCTTAGCATGTCTTCGTGGTGTAATGGTCAACACACTTGGCGCACATTCGAGAGGTCCGTGGTTTCAGTCCTCGCGAGGGCATTGCTCATTTTTCACATCTTCTGCTTTCAAAATATACCTAATGTCTTTACAATGGCGCCCGAACTAAAAAAGGCGGTGGATGATGATTCTCCACCACCAGGATTTGGCGATTGGGTTCCCTAATCCCCAGTCGCCCTTTACAAGGGGGAGTATATAAGGTATTTCTCCCACCTTCTTAGCGTGCCTTCGTGGTGTAATGGTCAGCACACTCACCGTGTATTCGAAAGGTCCGTGGTTCGAGTCCCGGCGAGTGCATTGTTCATTTTAAGTCCCCAAGAAGAGTGGGAAATTTCAAACCGATATTCATACAAAATATATTTATCACGCATATATGATTTGCGGCAAATTTAAAACTTTATGTGTTTGATGATCAGCATGGTAGTTGTAATAAGTTACTCATGTTGCATATGATAATACTAGAGAGAAAGTCAAAAGTTGGAGCGAAATAATCACTGGAGATGGGGAAACCTAAAAGGTTTCAAATTTAACGGTAGCCCAAAAAGGTTTGTTAAAGTTTTTTACACTCTCTCTGCGCTTGCAGTCTATCACTCTGCTATTACACTCCTTCTTATTAAACATTTTTTTGGCTTTTTTAGCTTTATAATTAAGTATCATTTTCTTCACTTTCGCCATATAGAATTCAACAGCAAAATTACAAAAATTTTAAAAGCAACGTAGCGGTATACGTTTAGAATTTCCTATGAAACGGTAAGTGTTGGCATACATTTTTCTGTTTTCCCCTTCAGTCTTTTCTCAGTTTATCATACCAGTATTCACTTTTCTTACTACGATGGCATTACAAAATTTTTCTTTTGTCTTTTTATTATTAGCATTTTGTGTGTCTCTCTATTTATTAAATATCACCTTTTTCGTGCTTACGCCACATAAAATTCGATTCAACGATAAAAATCACAAAATATTTAAAAACAACGTATCTTTAGAGCTTCCAATATACAGCCTCGCGCGCTGAATATAAAAATGTTTCATTCTGTACAGTGTTTCCACAGCTCGCTTTGAAAACGTTGAGTTCGTAATCAACAATTCGCTAAAGTTTTACAAAATATGTAATGGAAAACGACTCTGTTATTCAATATTTAATGGCTACAGGTTCCGCTGATATTTCACAATGCGAGAAACGTGTATACATTCATGCAGATTCTTTGTTATTTAATTTCTTTAAATACCATACAGGGCAATAACATTTGGTGGCAGCAATTTGAAAAGTGTATAAGGTATTTCCTCTCTCCTTCCAGTATGCCTTCGTGGTGTAATGGTAGCACACTCGACGCGTTTTCGAGAGGTCTGGGGTTTGAGTCCCGGCGAGGGCTTTGCACGTTTTCCAAATTTCCTTCTTCAAGAAAAGCTTAATGATTCTAAAAGAGACACGCCGTATTAGAGATTCAGGGCAAAATGTCGTTTCGAGTCTAAAACCCCATTCGAGACTGGCGTAAAAAAAACTCTGAAATTTGACACTAATTTTCAAGATACGAAAAGATAAAATCTGTTTGCTATCAATTCGTAAAATGAAAGATTATGAAATAGTTCCTGAAGGGACTGATAAGTAAGAATAAGTCGTAATTGATTTAAATATATTCTGAAAATGTTCTCTTTGTTGTTAGAAGGCAATATGAGCCTAAGTATTTTCATTAAATTTGATATTAATAAACTAATATTAAAGGGAAATCTCGATGCCAACATGAACGAGATTGAATAGAATGTTCGGATAACTCTGAATAATGTCAATGCTAAATCTTCGGATAACACTAAGAGCCACTTGTTGCAGTAGTTGAAGATATGCTACAAAAGTTCAAACTTTAAATTGTTCAATGAACGTAAAATTCTACTTTTCATATCTATACATGCAGTTTTTATCCAAAGAAAGTACTGAGGGAAGCTAGAACTAAGAAAAAACTTTCTATAAAATATTCAATATATAGCAAAATCATTCAATGAATATCGTAATGTAAATATAGATTACTGTTGGATATTTGCAAAAGTCCAAAGATATTCCGTAATTTTTCTTGCAGTGAACCCAGTTTCATGTATGAGCAGCCAACAGCGTTAAAATGGTTTCGATTAAATGGTTACCGAAAATTAAGAAATGAAATAATTATTAGACTCTTCTTGACCACAATATGCCACAACACTCAAACATCGTAGTTGCTCGTAATATCTTTATACGTATAAGTTTTTTTATTCTTTTTATTTTTTATATCATCTTTCTATGTATAAATCGTTTTATTCATAAATAGAATTATTTGATTTCATACTTTTTAGTATAAATCAAGCTAACAGAAATAGCTTTTAGATTAAAACTTTTTTTATATTTTATTGGTCCAAAGGGGCAATTTGCTCAGAGAAGGACTATTGATTTCGTTTTGGCATTTTGCGTTGCTCACCACAAGCGTTGTTTCACTTTTCAAATTATTGCCACCAAATATTATAGCCGTGTATTATATTTAAAGAAATTAAATGAAGAATCTGCTTAAATGCATGTAAGCTTCTCGCATTGTGATAATACAACAACGGTACCTAAAGGCATCCAATTTTGAATAACTTAATCCTCTTACAAATATGGGCATCTGGGAGACCGAATTTGATATTTGGAATTTGTTTTACTATCGATTTCATATTTTGTAAAACTTGAGCGAATTTTTTATTAACACACTCAACGATTTCAGAGCGAGCAATGGCAACATTGTACATAAAAAACCTTTTTATTCCCATCGCGTGAGACTGTGTATCGGAAATTCTAAAGATATGCTCATTTTAAAATTATTTTGCGATATTGCTCTTGATCTGAATTTTGTGGTTTAAGTGCGAAGAACATGATGTTTAATAAATAAAGGTAACACACAAAATGTTAAAAAAATGCCCTTTTAGACGTAATTTAAAATCTGAAACCATTTCAGATTTATTTTTCACTTTTGTTTCCATAGTTTCTTCGTTTTGAAAATTTATTAAGCACCGTTTTTTGTATTTATTAATCATCAGATATTTATCAAGAAAGTGTAATTTCCCTCAGTTGCAAATAAAGTTTGGCCTAATCGATTATTTTTCGAAATTTTTAATGTTTTGTTTATATTTAACGTCTGATTCAGCAAGCAGTTTTCAGCGCGGCCGTTCTACTTTATTACCTAGTAGCACCCGCCATCTATTAATGAGAAGCTGCACGAATCGTTTTGTGTGTTATCGCACGCAAGCATATTCAGCAGAATGTAGTTTTATGACAGATATTTGTACCTTAAAAATAGCCTTTAATAAGAAAAAGTAAGCTATGATTAGAAAACGATGAAAA
>KK113714.1:575649-608813 GCA_000611955.2 Stegodyphus mimosarum
TTTTTTTTTTTTTTTTTTTGACTAATTTCAGTTAAAGTTACTTTCTCTTCATTCACGTTCCCCCCCCGCGCGCTTTCCTGTCAGAATGTTAATCATATAATGAGCCTGCATTCAAATTAATGGAGATAGAAGGGTTTCAAGCGAAGCTTTTGGAAGCTGATTTTAGAGCGTGTTATGCCTGCTTGAAGGCTACGTTTTTACTTTGAATTACGAGCGATTTGATCCTGTGGCGTTAAGTGCTTCTAGCCATTAAACTTGTTTCCGCCGGCTTCTACGAGTCAGAGCCTCTCTCTAAGTTTAAATTATTCTATGAGCAGTTAGGCTAATTTAATTGTATTTTATTTTATTTTATTATATTATTACTTTTTTAAGTCAGAAGTGTTGGGTTTATGTAAGCCCAAGCCTTACTGTGTCGGTTACAGTAAGAACATTGCTGTATAGCAAGTAAAGAAAAGTTAAATGGCTCTGTTTGACGACGTTCGGTGGAACAGAATCTGATTTCATTATCAGATTTATTCTCAGACAGAATTATACAGATAAATCATCCGGTTTCTTATTATCATTGGTCAATAAAAATTAAATTACCTTCCAAATTGGGCTCGAATGAATAAGTCTAGTTATTTGTTATTATTTCCCATTATTTAATTCGTTTTCATTTAATCATTAATTTAATTTTACAGAAATTAGAAAAGTTTTTTTTAGTGATTTCATTGAAGATCGTCATAATGCTACTATTATAAGCGTGTCGCGAGATTTTTTAGCAGGAGTAAAAAAACATTATCTATAAAGTGTAACATCTACTCTGCGAAAAAATCTGCGTTCTTGCCTGCTGGCCAAATTGCTTGTTTTTGCTCAGGAACTCTAATATTAATTGTAAAAATTGTTTTTTTATTTGTATTTGGTGTTTTACGCTTTTCGATCTCTTAATTTTTGATGAAGATATTTTCAGTTTTTATATATTTTTGCCTTGCCACGAATTGAGAAGTGAATTTATTGAATGAGAAATATATCTCTAATGAAATTCAAGGAAGTTGTAGAGACATTAGGTTATTTAGAAGCAGGAATAAAAAATGATGAAAGAGCAACGCCTTCGCCGGGAATCGAACCACGGACCTCTCGGTTACTCGTCGAGCATGCAGACCACTACACCACGAAGGCATGCGAAGAAGGCGGGATAAATACCTTATAAAGTAAGTGTTCCGTATTAGCAGCAAATATTGTGCTCCAGTCTGTCTCGGACAGAGGAAATAGTTTACGAGTAGCGCATGCGCATTAAATAAGCGCTGTTGAATAGTCTGTGAAAAACTGTTTCGTTTTATTTGTTCAATTTCTTTTATACATCGCTTTAGGTTTATTATAATATTTGAATAGAACATGTGGCAACGATTAGATAATTCTTCAGATGATATAATTTTTGTGCATTCTGAGACACAAAATGAATGAGATGTAACTCTGTTAAATTATCCTAGAGCCAGAGTGTCGTATGGTAAATAAATATAGTGAATTTTAAAGAGTGCATGCGCTCTCGACGAAGTAGATTTAATTCAATTCAATAAGCTTAAATGAAATACAGGAAAAAATGTGTATAATTTAATATTCCGTACAAGGAAGTCATGTGATGTACACATCAGATTTTTTTTAATAAGAGTGCCGAATTGATTACAAAAACCAAATTGGTGAAGCTTCTTTAGCCTTCAAAAGATTTCAGATAAAAGGCTGAGGGAGACAACATGTCGCCTTTAATCGTCCTTAATGGAATTCATTAAGAGTGTTTGCAGCTGTCACTGTTTTTCTATCGAAGTTACTAGCTTAAATAAATGTAGGAAAATTGTTATTTTTCTCTCCTTAATGTATGCTGGATTGCATTGTTTACTATTACTCTTGTTCAATAGTATCCTATTGTATAGTATTATTATTTATGCCGTTCCGAATTTTATTCCTTATGTTGCAAAAGGTATAAACAGGGCCTCTTAGACCAATTTTATATCTTTGAGCATTCACAATTGCGCAGGAATATACAGTGGCTCCCAAAAGTGTTCGTACACTTGTGATTTTCATTAAAATAGGGCTTTATACATTAATTAAAAATAAATTTTCTGAATGACATTTTTAATAATAAGATCTATAATCTATTCGTAACAAAATTACATGAAATATTTTTTAAATATAGCGAAACTTTATTTTTAAGAAATTAATAATAAAAAATGACAAACATTTTATCTCACAAAAGTCTTCGTACACTGAAATAGTTTTGGATAAAATCAAAATTAGAATGATCGTTTGCCGCTTTTTTTAATTTTTGCATTGTGGTGGCATTTAAAAAATCGTTTGCTTTAATGTTTTATTGTTTACTTCATAATATTCTATTTATTATTCAAAAATGGGTCGCAGTCGTAAAGAAATTACAAGCAGCATTCGAAAATTGATCATTTTTCACCATAGTAGTGGTAAATCAATTCGAAATATCGCTAAATTAGTTAATTTATCCCTTTCTGCAGTGCAGTATGTGATATAACGCTTAAAAGAAGAAAATCGGATTGAATACAAGGTACGAAAAGGTAGATCGAGAAAGTTAGCTAAACGTGATGAGAGATTTATTATTAGAAAATTTGTGAAAAACCCACGTTTGTATGCTGTAAAAGTTTCTGCAGAATTTAATGCAAAGTTTTCTACTTCAATTTCACCTGAAACTATTCGACGAGTTCTCAGAGAAGTTAGATTACATGAGCGTTCTTCCCGTAAAAAATTTTTGTTAGGGAGAAAAAAAGAAAGCTTAGGCCTTTCATTCCCAAAATCAGCGATAAATACACCCGAAGCGTACTGGAATAGTGTCCTATTTACTGATAAAAGCAAATTTAACATATTTGGTTCCGATGGTCTAATAACTGTATGGAGAAGAAAAAATGAGGAACTTCATTCTAAGAACTTAGTTGAAACAGTTAAGCATGGAGGTGCAGGTGTTCTTGCGTGGGGGTGCATGGAAGCATCAGGACTAGGTAATTTGGCAATAATGGATGGCATAATGAATCATTCTCTTTATTTAAATATTTTAAGAGACAATTTAAAATTATCAGCCCAAAATTTGGGTATTGGAAACAACTTTACTTTTAATCATGATAACGATCCTAAGCATACGGCTCTCAACGTTCGCCTGTGGTGTCTCTATAATTGTCCACAGGTTTTGAAGACACCACCTCAGTCGCCAGATTTAAACCTCATAGAACACATTTGGAAAGAATTGGAGGTTAGAGTACGAAAACGCGACATCAAAACGAAAATCGAACTCAAAACAGTCATGATGGAAGAATGGATGAACATTGATACAGAAATTACAAAAGAACTAGTAATATCTATTCCCAGATGTTTAAAAGCTGTTGTGGACACTAAAGGATATCCGACTAGATATTAATTTAACGAAAAATGAAAATATTTATTAATATGTCAAGATTTTTTTTAAGTGTACGACGAGTTTTGTGAGATAAAATATTTGTCATTTTTTAATTATTAATTTTTTAAAAGTAACGTTTCTCTATACTTTAAAAATATTTCGTGTAATTTTGTTACGAATAGATTACAGATCTTATTATTAAAATCTCATTCAGAAAGTTTACTTTTAATTAATGGATAGAGTCGTGTTTCAATGAAAATCATAAGTGTACGAACACTTTTGGGAGCCACTGTAAATCCAAATAGGACACCTGTCACAAAAAGCTTCTGAGAAATGAGTAAACTATATGTATAAAGAAAGTCTGTTTGTTTGTTCGCTAATAACTCAGTCACTACTATAGCTATCGTCACCAAACTTTCTACTTTTCTTTTCTGGGTCTTGGAAAAGGTCGACGTCCACTTTCTTCCAAAAAAAGTAGCTAAAATCAGAGATATTAATTAAAAACTCGGAAAAACGATAATTTTTGCTCTCATTCTTTCGAGTGGCAACAAGACGAAAATCTGCTTTATTTCGAAAGTTGTTGCCACTGCTCGCTCTCAAATCCTAGAGTTTGTTAATAAAAAATTTCTAAGTTTTACGATGAAATAAAAATGGCATTGCCAAACATTAAATACATTATTCCAGATTAAAAAAATTCGCGGGAAGCCATTTCGACTATTTTCATCTTCGTGCGACTTTAATTAGCCGAAATATTAATTAAAAACTCTGAAAGTGCTAATTTTCAGCCTCATTTTTCCGACTGGAAACAGTCTGGTGCATTGTATACAAAAATGTTTATTTCGAAAGGTCTTGTTGCTGCTCGTTTTCCAATCGTAAAGTGTGTTAATAAAAAAATTCGAAGTTTTAGAAAATATATATATAAAGAAAAATGTCTGTTTGTGTGTTTGTTTGTTCGCGTGATTTATTTCAGATCGATTATGATCACTTTTTTGGCACTTTTAGTCGACTAAAATTGAATATAGGTGAAATATTGGATGGAACTTGAGTTTTTATGACGATTTGATTAGAAAGGCGAAAATCATTAAAAAAGACGTCCCATTGTTGCTGATATAATGAGGCAGAATTAGTTTAATTTTCTATCGAAATTTTTTATGTGGATTCCATATCGCATCAGACAGAAAAATGTATGACTATGAATCTTATTTTTTGCATTGTTATTAGAGAAGGATTACAGCGGTAACGTTCTCTCTGTTGTTAGATACGTTACTGTCAATCTAACTTAACTGGCATCGGGTACGTCTACTAGTATAGTAAAATAATTATCAGATATTTTTGCTCCAGAATTTTCTTTCCTTTTCTCCCCATAACAGTAAAAATGCGGATTTAGAGAATAAATACACCTTGTTAGTAAATGCGCATCTTAAAGCACTATGAAAAAAAGAAGATATGGTATAAAGTTTGGTAACATAACATTTAGGTGTGGCTGCAGAGCATGAAACCTCAAGTCTACAAAAGGCTGCCCAACCCGGATAGTGAATAGTGACTATGACTGCCGTACCGAAGTAACCGTGTTCGAATTCTGCAGAAGGCGTGGACGTTTGTAAATGTGTAGTGTCTGTACGGCATGGGGGTACTCTAAATGTGAGGCAAGCCGAAAGTTCTCTCGAGAAGTTGATGGTAGCGGAAGAGGGGTGGGATACTCCCTAACCCGTCCTCCTCCGGGATTCTCTCCGTTAAAATTGGGGGCGGAACTGAGCAAAGTCTTACTGTCACCTGCATGGTGCTCAAGGTTCTTGCCAACGGCAGGCACAATCTTGTACTCCTTGCCACGATGAATTTCGTAAGCTTGTTCAGAAGTTGCTGTCAGACAAGTCATATAAGTCACAACAACAACAGTTTACAAAAGCTAAACCATCGCACACAAAGCCACTTTCTTATGCAAACATATTTCACTCTATATAACATTACGAATAACTATACAACATTGCAAGATATAGAATATCAGCAAAATGGCATTTCAATCTTCAAATTGTCACCGAAATTTGAGTCGAATATCGTTATACTCTGTATAACATTGTAAGGATTTTAAGTTTTATTAACGTTTATTTTATTTTAAAACTTTCCTATTCTCTCTTATTTTCCATTTCCGGCCAGAATAAGCGCGAGTAGAATTGTGTATGCAAATGAGGTTGCAAACTGTATAAGTATTTAAGACACGGCTTTTAGCAGGAAGCGAAAGAGAAGAGACTTCTCGCTGCCTTACCATGCGCGTACTTTTCAGCCAGTTCATGTCTGCCTTTAAGGCTAGAACTCAACGGAAAGACAGAATGAAGGGAAAGTCTCCATCCTTCCACCCTATTTTGAGAATAATTCGGTCCGAATGGCGCATGCGTGTTTGCACTCATGGTCGCGGCTGAGGCGGTTGAACTATATTTATAATTTTTACCACAGTCAATCTTTTCACGTAATTCCTTCTCATCTTGTTTTAGCGAATGTTTAATATGAAAAGCAGTGTAGTGTGTTAGAAAAGAGAAAGAGAACATTTAGCGTAAAAGGGCATTTTGGGTATAATTACATCAAGTGGCAGTTTCAACATGAGTGGAAAAATTACTAACTGTACTGGTGGGAAATATTAAAGTCACAACTATGAAAAGGCATTTTGTTCCTATTCTCTTCAGTGAAATCCTATTAAAAGTAACTGGTGGTATCTCCAAACGAACGTTATAGTGTAGTCTAATAAGTTTCACCTTCGCTACACAGAAATATATAACTTTTTGAGCACGTTCTTTCGGTATGTGGGGTAAGAAGTGCAAAGAAAGGCTTCAAATTTTAATTTTAAAGATTTTACGAGGAGACTGCTAAAATTTTTCAGGTGGAAGGGATTTGATTGACTTTGAGAAGCGCCTTGCGTCAGAGAGAATGGAAGCAGCACAGACTACCACAATTCTGCAAAGACCTGATAAATGTAGCTAGTGAAGAATCTGAAAATATTTCAAAAGCACTGATGACGTATGCAGAAAACTAGATTAAAGCTGAAAATGTGTCTGAACAGACTTTGACTACTTGACAATAGCTGCTAAAAGAAATATGCGACATTAGCTCAGATTGCAAATGAGTTCACTACAGCTACAAATCGACTATCTAGTACACTGTAATTGACAAGTTGCATAAAGGACGACTATCTTCAAGAAAGGCCGTACCTTGTGTGCCACTAACTTGTTCTACAAAATGCCCCCGTTCACAATATTACAGAAATTCTCTTGATTGGAATAGAGACTGGAGCCTAGTTTTCTTAACTGTACGGAAAAATTCTTTATGAGAAACATTCATCCGGATAAAAATGGGAAAATGTTGTCACAATAGGCGAACCTTGGTTGTATTTAAATGACTTCAATAAAACAAAATCGATTTATTATCATTAAAAAGGAGAAAAAATCTTAGAACATGGTTCAAAGAATCTAAAGAAAGTTTTTCGAAAGGATTTATGACTGCTGTTGGTTTTTTAAATATGGTAAATTAAAAATAAAGAGAGTAGAACAAAATGCTAAAATTGACTCCCCATATTATCAGAAATATATTTCATACCCATTTGACATATGAAATGCCTTCTTTTTGCACATTGTGAACAATCAGTAGAACTGCATCAAGACGAAGCAAGTAGGGACATGACAAAATCCACCGTGTTGTGAAACTTGTGATAAGCCCTAAAACTGGCAAGATTCGGTTTTGTTTGGAGGCTGATTACAGACGTGCTACACCCTGGAAGGAGCAAAACATACACCTAAATTCATCCCTGATAAACATCGGTACAACAGTGATGGAACCATGCAAAGGGCGGGTATCATTTTGAAAAGGCGCACTGACCTGTACATTTTACCAGTGCCACTATGAATGCCGAAATATAAAGAAATGAAGCTCTGCATCCTTTTGTCAAGTTGTTTAGGGAAATAATCACTTATATATGTTTTCTTTTACCGCGTTTGGTTAAGAGATAGTTGCGTAACAAAAACTAATTCACCAATAACCCCGCAACTTTCTCTCTAGGTAAACATTTAATTTTCATATTTTCTCCCTTAACGATCTTATGAACAACGCCCATTACTTTGTCAGAAAACTTAGTAAATACTTCGTTTAAAAATTCGATCATGATTTTATTTGTTTTGAAATTGTTATTTACTAATGTTGTAGTGAAAAATTTCTTAAACGTGTAGTAAAAAGAGTATCATGTATTTGTCTTTTCTCGTGGTGAAATGGATAAACACCGAGTAGGGAAGAAAGTTAGCCGAAGATAAAAAAGATTAGGTAAGTAAGAAAGTTAGCCTCGTAGGTAAGATAGTTAAGCACCCGCGATTCGACTGAGTTTTATTACTGACGAATGAATTTATGAGCAGTATGACATGAATATGAACCATTTTCAGCAGACAGTTCTTCGTGAAGATATTTCTCTTCTAAGGCATGTAGCTCTAGAAAGAAATCCCGTTTTCTTTTAAACAAGCAAACAAATGAAATTGATGACAGGGCTTTCTTTTTCAACCAGACCTACTTTCTTGTCCAAAATAATTGTCACCATGAGACTGAAGGATTAGCCATAGTGAGTCATTTTTATCCCATCTCACGATCCGATTTTTTTAAAATATCAAACTTCACATTTTTCCATCAGTTGCATTGTTGGCATATTTGTACTATTTTGAAGGCAATAAGGAAGATCTAATCAAAAGTTCTCTTAGCGCTGAATTCATTAGATGTTGTCTTTCAGTTCACTTTTGAACTTGAGAGGCTAACTTTCTTGGAACTTTCGATATTTCGGTTAGACACAATTAATTTCAATGCAGCTATGTATCACGAATTTTTCTTAATTTTCCCCACCCCATGTCAAGTCTTTTCATCTTACGAAGCAAAAATTGGCCTGTTTTATTGCTTTGTTTTTAATGTACTAGAGTTGTTTCATGCCAGCTGTTAATCAGCAACTCAATTAGTTCAGAACGACTACGACTGATAGAATTTTTCAATCCTTATTGATTAAACAGTTAAAAATGGTCCATCTCATCGAACGCAGCAGCATTCTTTAGTTCCGTCTGATGATTAAGAGTTAAGTGGTTATTTCATTCTTTTCTATAATCAATTAAAAAACTGAACGCATTCTGCACAGATTTAACTTTCGTGCCGTTTAATTCTCTTTTACTAATAAAATCCGTAATTGGGTCCTGACTGTTGAATTCTTGAGGTATCAGCGTTATTTTTTGTCATTGTGGCTTAATTCATTGATAGCCAGCATATCAAGAAAAGCTATTGCTTTCAGCCGCAGTTATTTTATTATTAACATATCTTAAATTTTCCTTAATGTTATGTAATATGTTTGTAAAACGAAATATTTAACTCATCTGTTTCCGGACCATAACTAGTTTATATTCACAAGGAAACACAAGGTCCATGTGGGCAAAAATTCTGTTCTGGCCCCACTTCTACTTTGTCCACTAAAGTTTCAGGCACTACCAAAACTATATTACTTCGGGAGATGAAAAATGAACAGTGCCCTAGCCGAGACTCGAACCACGGACCTCTCCAATACGCTTCGAGCGTGTTAATCACTACCCCACGAAGACATGCGAAGAAAAACTACTCTTACTCATTTGCATTAACGGCGATTCTAAAAACACATTCTGGTAGAAAATTGTAAGCTGAAATTAGGAGCGACAAGAAAGAAGCATTAACTGAAAATAACCGTTAAAAACTTAGAATAAACCTTACAACTGACAAGATTCGGTTTTGTTTGGAGGCTGATTACAGACCTGTTACATCCTAGAAGGAGTACGAAGAAGGCGACTTTATATACTCCCCCTTTTAAATAGGGAGAATGGGGATTAGGGGACCCAATCGATAAATCCTGGTGGTGAAGAATCCTCATCCACCATTTTTTTTAGTTCGGGCGCCACTGTAGAGACATTAGAATTTTTTGAAAGCAGGAGAAGTGAAAAATGAGCAATATATTCCCCGGGACTCGAACCACGGGCCTCTCGAACACGCGTCAAGTGCTGACCAGTACACCACGAGGGCATGCCAAGAAGGCGGGAGAAATACCTTATAATGGAATTTATTTCTTTTAAAATACATGCGTTCAAATCTGAATGCATGTCAAAGTATACAAACAAATACTAGAAATCTGTTAGGCTAGTATATGTTGAGTATATTTGGACACAAATAGCAATTAATGAGTCAAAATACATTGTCTGAGCAAAGCAAGCTTTTAAACTAACACCAAAGAGGATTAAACTTATGTTCGGAAAATGTATTACATAGATTAGTCAGCGGGCATCATGCCTAATCGGAACCGCAAATTTACAGCTCTCTGCGGCCAAAACTGTCTTTCCGAAAAGCAGATTGATATTTTGCCTTTAAAAATTCGAAAAGCCGATTTAATTGATATCAACTACTAACAATGAATAGATTTCGTCATCTATTGCTATTTGAATTTGCATAAAATTCTTGAACTAATACTCAGAACATTGTTAGAAATCTATATCATGGATTAACGTTCATGGTAATGTAAGTGTACTAAAAGTTCATCGTTTCCTGATGCACTTTACTTTTGAACGTTCTTTAAAAACGGTAATGGTTTTCTTCTCACCGTTTAATCTCAATCTCAATGAATTCGACAAAGGAAAGATACTCTGGTAAATAGCAGTTTTCAGTGTTATATTTAAAAGAAAATGACTTTATTTTGAAGCAAGTGAATCTTCAAAAGGCATCACATATTCTTTTTATTTCTTTTCCTTTAACATTAACTATTTCCCAATGTTTCACTTTACAAGCCTGGATACTTAAAAAGTATTCTCTTTGAGTAAGAAACAGAAGTAAGAAAGATTTACGTGGAAAAAAATCTCTAAAACCGTCTCCAAGGAACTGCACGTTCTTTTCTTCCGAACAATTTCCAGGTAGAATTCGAAGCCTTGCGAGACTATTCACGCACTATTTTATTTCTTTCTAAGAATATTTCTTCAACTCCCGAGGGCAAAAAAGCGGCAATAGTTACAAGCTTTTATTCTTAGACAGAAATTTCCAAAAATAGCAAACACTGAATAAAATTTCTTCAAAAATGCCTTAGGTTACGAATAACTAAAACTTAATGCATCCACTATGGAAATGTTTTTTGAATGAAATTAAACTATAAACAAAATTTTCAAAACTCTTCTTAAACATTGAGTTATCAGTCACATTTTTTCACTGTTTTTGTTCAGGATTGATAATCCTAACAGCATCTCCAAATTTTAAATTTGATATTTGATACAGAAAGAAATTTTGTTAGAAATTATATCCTGCTCCCTTTTTCCTTTCATACTTGAAACAAAAGCAATGTCAAATAAAAACAATTCAAGCCTTGCTCGAGTCGCCAAATGCTTTATTTTTCTTCTTACCAATTATTGCAAATTCAGTGGTAAAAAACGTTAAATGCCCACCAGTGGCGACAGTGTTGTGTTGAAAGGAAGGTGATGAATGTTCCTCGCAAACAGTTAACACAGGTATAAATAATAAAATAATTTAAGATCTTTTACTGTACTATAATAGACAGATAAGCGCATAATCATATAATATTTATAAGTTCACAATAAACATACAAGTAAGAACTTTATCCTAACCTTATATTTAAACTCCTTAAAAAATATTTACGTATTAATACTTCGTTTTATATATTCATCATTACATGCAAGGAGGGGGTGAAAAACACTTATATGAGCAGACTTCGAAATTCTGGACAATCTAAACAAAATTCCGGGCACTGAGGAATACCTCGCTCAGAGCCAGACCACAAATGAATTGATACAATCTGTTTCTAGCTCTATCCGTTGCAATCTTTAACACTGTCCGTTACATGTGGATTTGACCTCTTCCATTACGCTAAATATCAGTCCGGAATAGTCTCTAACATTCGCCCGGATCACTGCGCATCGTAACAATCGGAAGCCAATATTTTAAGTCGCTAGCTAAATATCAGTTCAAAACGGTATGTATATAATTCTTTGTAGACAGGAACACAGTGCCCGGATTATTTCACATCATACAGTCGAAAGCAGATATTCTAAGTCCCTAA
Source organism: Stegodyphus mimosarum (assembly GCA_000611955.2). Classification (NCBI taxonomy): domain Eukaryota; kingdom Metazoa; phylum Arthropoda; class Arachnida; order Araneae; family Eresidae; genus Stegodyphus; species Stegodyphus mimosarum. The sequence continues at coordinate 587,124 of KK113714.1, forward strand.
ATCTATTTAGAATTTGGATGCTCACGCACCATCACTCATTAGAGAATAGTTTCGAAGAGGTTGTCCTTTTCGAATAGGCTGTCACTTTTTGGAGTGATAAATTCGGTACCTCTTCGAGTTTTACACATTAGAACAAAACCACAGCACATATCGTTGCATTTTCACCTCCAGGGAATTTTACGTTTACGTCTTTGTCTTTCATTATATTTTAAATCACTCAGTTCAGCCGATCATCTTCCACGAGGACGATAGGTTTTCCGTAAATTTTCTTTTGTCTCTCGCATGCGTGAGAATTGTCATAGCATTCGTCTGGTCTTCGTCTTCCCTTCCAACACACCTCTCTATAAGTCATCATCTACAGTTCCTTCTTCCCATATTCTTTTTTCTTCTTCGTGATGCTCAATCCAGAGGAGAACACCAGTTATAAATTCTCTTTCTTTCCTCTCGATCGCTTTTTACCACCTTTTTTCTCTCCTCATCCAAGTAAAAATCAAAAAGCCTCATCCCCAACTACATTTTTCTAGTTAACTCTTGACCTAATTATTAATTTAAAGCCATCTTCTTCTGCAACCAATTGAATTTAATTGGTCACGCCTAGTTCCCTTACAACGTTTTTCAAACCAATTATAGCCACGCAACAATTAAATTTATGTACCGGACATTTTTTCCTACAATGACCCAAGAAAAGGCAACTAGCGTATTGTGCTCATCTTCATGCCGTTGGAAACCCCTTATACATCTCCACGCCCTGACAAACGTCTTTCAAGAAAATAATAATCTAGTAAAAGTCTGACAATCTTTTGTTTTTTTTACAGTCCAAAAGCCATTTGAACAGTAAAAAAGCCCCATTCTCCAAGTCTTACTTTTTTTCAAAATTACCTCTATCACCAACCTCCTACAACGAATTTGTTTACTACATTTTTTATCTTCCCTAGTACCTCTGGCTTTTTCGAGAACCAAATGCAAAGAAATCTTTGAAAGCAATCTCCTTCCTCAAGCCCCTTCCTCCAGTGGCTCGCTTTGCGAGCCATCAACAAAGACGGCAACAAAAGACGTTCTCTAAGGCAACAAAAGACTAAGGCAACAAAATTATTAAGGCAACAAAATTATTAAGGCAACAAAAGGCAACAAAAGCCAGGTTATTGCTTAAGGCAACAAAAGACGTTCTCCTTCTTTGTAGTAGATACAGCGATGTTAATTGCAACAGATGCAGCCAGGTTATTGCCACGTTAATCCTTCTATTGATATTGTGAAAAATTTGTTACCTTACATTAAATTTAAATCATGACGTCATACGTATTAACCTAAAGTATCAAACTTTCTTGTTTCCTGGTATGGCAACAAAAAAAAATTACTTACGAATTTGTTGTCGCTTGGAAAGAATGAACTGAGTTCATTCATACTGAAATGTTTCTATACATTCATTTTCAAGTGCCCATGTTCATCTGGCGAATTGGCCCTCTAGTTCTAAAAAAAACTGTAGATAAAGAGGTAAGTAAAATTAGATAAGTAAATTTCAATCACGTGATATTTGGGGAAATTATTTAGTAACATTCAAAGCTGTTTAAAGCAACATAATCACTTTATTTTCCAAATTGAAACAAAATAAGAAGACTGGACTACGGAGAAGATACTTTTCTGAAATTCATATGCAGGCATTCAACGCGATCGAATCTCAAGTTTAAAATAACTTGAATACGTAACTATCTTATCCCAATTTGTATGACAGTATATTCTTTTCCAGTACTTTCTCATCCACGACTGATTTTTAACATTTATGTAAAATCTCTAAAAGCATTTCCATTTACTGCGTTTCACACCCTACAGTTTTAAAGAAAATAAGCATTCGCCTACCTTTAAAGAGGATTTAATCTCGCGTTTCTCTACTATTACTGAATTCTTATTCAATTTGCGCATTTCTCTCCGTTTGCGCGTTTGAGACCTCCAGTTCCTCTTTTGATATATTTTCCTTTCAGTGAAATTTTTCAAGTTAATTTAGGTGTTATTTTGCTTCGCTTCATAAATCAGATGGGCCGTGTTTTCTACAATCGGTAAATAATGCGTGGGTTTCTGAGTAGGTTGTTTACTGCAATTCCCGTAACTACGCGTAGGTTCTAGCTTAGGTGATTCCATGAAAATGGAGGAAATAATTCTTCTTCGATTACTGGATTTTGTAATTTATTTTTAGTTTGAGTTAAGTCTTTTACATGAAATTAAATCCAGGCTTTCTTGATGCTTTGAATACAAAAAAGTACTGACTGTTTTAAACATTGCTTTATTTTCGAACTTTAAACTTATGGCAGAACATCAAAAACATAGACCTTATAAGAAATAGACCAACCCAAATAGGTTTTCTCCCTCGTCTGACGCATTCCCAGCTGTCCCCTTGACCACATCTGGAGGAGTAGGGACGACTAGCAGAAACTTAACAATGGTTGGCTATTGCAGAACCTATAATTAATTATCAAGAAAAAGCTGGTTGTAGAGCTTCATTTCACAAATTAGAATGTTTACATATTTTTATTTTTGAAACTGAGATTGATTTTTAAAAATTTAGCATATTTATCAAGCATAATTAACGTTCCAAATAATTATAAAGCTGTTGCATACTTTCAGTCCTGTACATTTTTTAGCTTTATTTACGCTTAAAGAAATTTGTAACTACTTCTTTTAGAAAATAATACTTCTGAACTAATAGAAAATCTAAGTGAACTAATCTAACTGAACTAATAGAACATTTCAAACAAACAATTTTCTCTTAGAAATTTTATACTTTTTATTGGTGTAAATAAGTAAAAAATACGAAAATCTCTAAAAATGAATTTTTGAAAGTTTTTGTTTATAATTCTAAATTGTGCTGCTTTTTTAAAATTATAGGTAAATATTATAGCATAATTTCTATAAAGGAGTTTTATTTCAATTAAATTTCATAATACATAATAATGATGAACACTTTTAACACCTTAATAATTTTTATACATTTATTCTACTGTTAAAATTGTATTTAACTGTAATAATTAATTGTACTAGTATTTATAGTGATTATTTTGTTAAATTTATTTTTAGTTCGGCTAGTTTTAAGATTTTTTTATTTACTGTGAAGTTATTAGCTTAAAAGGGCCGGAAGCCTACGAAGACTAGTAGCTTCAAAACGGCATTTTACGCTGTTTCACTATAAATGTCCGTTTCACTTTGCAACTTGTGGCCACCAAATATTATCGTCCTATATTATATTTAAAGAAATTAAATAGTGAAGAAACTACATGAATACATGTATGTTTCTCGCAATGTGAAAAAACGACGCTATCTAGAGCCATGAAATTTTGAATAATATAATCCTCCATCCGAACATGGGCACTTGGGCCGCCGAATTTCGAATTTATTTTAATCCATTTCATATTTTGTAAAACTTTCACGAATTTTTTATTAAAAACTCAAAGAGTTCAAACCGAGCAATGGCAACACTGTACGGAAAATAACATTTTTATCTTCAGCATGAAAATTCTACAGATATGCTGTTTTCAAATATTTTGTGATTTTGCTGTTGAATTGAATTTTTCTTAGTTTACGTGCAAAGAACGTGATATTCAAAAAATAAAGGTAACACACGAAACGTTAAAAAACGTCCCTTTGGGCGTAATATAAAATCTGAGTGCTTCCAGATTTTATTGTATCTTTTTATTATTTTATTTTTTTTTCCATTACACTCAGAAAAGTTTACGCTCAGAATTTTATGACTTATTAAAATAAGTAATCATCTTATGATCATATTGTAATGTTAACAGTTAAAGATCATATAATCAAATAAATGATTGTCTTTTAATGCTACAATAATTTTAAAAACCATTGCCTGAAAATGCTCATAAAATTTAAAAAATATATATCACATCTTGTTTAATTTTGCTTTAGTTATTTCAAAGCATCATGTTCTATCAATCTGTACACAAAAGTAAATTCATCCATTTTCTGTTTAGACTTTTTACCGTTTTACCAAAGTAAAGCTGTTTGTACAAGAATTACAAGTGAAAAAATGTGCAAAATGCAGTAAAAAGTGATTTAATGAGATATATTAAATCTTATTTGTAAAAGGTATGACTTTCATAATATCATCACTTATACAAGATAATGCATTTAAAAACAGTTATGTGATACAAACACAATAGGTTTCAGTGTTAAAGTAAACCAGATCGTCCCTACTCCTTCTTGCGGACATGTGGGGAACACACGCTCCGCCCACTGGGTTAGTCTATCTTTTATAAGCTCCATGATCAAAAGGTCTTTATCAAATAGACTTTTAGATCATTTTGAGATTCAAACAGAACTGTTTGCGTTCATTATTAGCGTTCGGAAGTACTGCTTCCGGAATTGCTTTAAAAAATAATGATTAAAAGTATGCTATCAAATGTAGACTTTCTTATTATATTCAATAGTTTTCGTAGGTATAAAAACGTGCTTGCTTTTCCCCTTTCTTCACGAATATAAAAACCAAGTACATGAACATAATCAATAAAAATTATTTGCATTGACAGCTAACTCAAAAACGCTTACGCTGTGCTTTTTGTTAACCCTAAATCTTGTCTCGAATATATCGCTTTAAAATTCAACAGTTTGAAACAAATGTTCATGCGCATTATTTAAGCTAATGGTTATGGTTGCTGAAATACAGATGAGTTTAAAAAAAAAAAGATCTAGGTAACTTTACTTCAAAAAGCATTTCCTTCAAGAGCATCAAATTCTTCTCCTAAAGCGCAGGCAGGCAAAAAGCAAAACAGGCGAAACGAACAGACGCTGCTTTAAGCCGCAGCTTTCCTCCATTAAGTGATTCCCGTTGAAATGAAAAGGAATTAAAATCACTAATGGCTTTTACATCTCAGATAATCCGGAAAGCAATGACTTTTACATCGGTCGGCCATTAAGAAACGATAAATCACTCCGAGAGAGGGCGCTGTTTCGGAGTAGCATCCGACTTCTCTCTGTGAGTAAACAAAGAGATTTCGTCTTTTCCTTTTCGAGATGGCAGCATCTTCTTCCACCGATAACGAAGGAAAGTATTTTGAATCTCAAGCTAATTCTCTCGCAATAATTTGATGTTGTCGACGCAACAAAAATGGAGAGAATAAAGCTCTGCCGGGTTGTTTTACGTTTAGCTCGCGGTAATCGTTCTCAGATTAATGGCTTCAGAGAAGATGGATGGCTGCGTAAATTAATCGTGGCAGAAGATGTTTGTAAGCATTAAAGGAAGAAGAGAATGAGGGAGGAGGAAAAAAAATTTTGCTTCGAGAGTAGTGTCCCATGTCAAGCACAGGCTAGGTCGTAGATAATTGGACGCCAGATTGATTCGACTTTGTAGGTTCCCCTGCTGGTCGATTTTACCTGATTCTGGATACGGAAAGAATTTAGGAAACCCTTATCTAAGTTGCCTAAACTAAAATTTGTTTGAGTTTGTAACAAAAGCGCTGCTGAGAAGCTTCTTTCAGTGCAATTTAATAATGCCATTGTTTAACTCTTTGGATTAATAGAAGTTTTATACGAAATATTTTCTCCATTTTCTGCTAATTATTATTCAGAACAGTATCTGATAGCCTCGATGGCAACGAATTACGATAAATCGTCCTTTTAAATAGTCCATACATTTCTCTTAATGCTCGTTTTCCCTTCCATTAAACTAAGCAAACTATACCAACTCTGTATTCAACTGGTGGAAACTATTTTAAAAGCCTCCCTCACACTGCTTAAAGAGATATTTATTATCAAGGTTCTTACTGCAGGTTTACAAATAGTTTTTAATATACAAATCAGCCGATGAAACTTAGCTGTTTTTATTACGTAACCTTTCTGAAACAAAAAAAAAATAAAATAACTAACCTTTGTTACCTGAAATCATTATGAACAGGGAAGACAGAACATGCATAGGGTTACATTTGATCTTGGTAATGCTATTTTAACCCTCTTATAACTCTAACAAACAAGAAGCAAATTATCTGTCTGAGAAGAACGACAAAGTCTTTAACAGCTTAAAGTAACTTTTATATTCAAACAGAATTTCAAATAAGGTCACTCTCTTGTGATACAATGACCACAACTCGCGGCGATGCAAAATAAATACACTGGTGAAATAAATTAAGAGAATTTGCATATTTTATCGAATTGCATGAAAAGATCTGAACTGAAGGAAAAACCACTGCTTCTTTATAAAAAAGCAAATCTTGTACGGCAAATACGTAAGTGTACACGTCTGTGTAGGCGAAGCCAGTAGAAAAACAGGCTTTATAAGAGCGTGGAGGGTAAGACGAATTCCGTTCGCTAGCACACCTCGGCGAATTTCTTGGTGTTATGTTATAGCAATCGGTTAAATTCATATCGGAACAGTAAAAATGAGTAACCATCAACGTTTAGATGGTAGAATGAGGTGGCGAATTGTGGGCAGGCTAGAGGCAGGCAAACCGCAAGTCCAGATATGCAAAGAGTTTAATTTAACGCCTAGCGTCTTGTCTAACGTATGGAAACAGTTCCAGGACACTGGATCCATCGAGAGAAAGCCTGGGCAAGGTTGTTCAAGAGACACGATGGCCAGAGAAGATCGTTATTTGTCCATTTTAGCCAAGCGTAACAGAGGGACTACAGTTTCTCAGCTCTCTCGGACCTGTATGCAGCCACAGGAACCCGTATAACAAGGGTGACTCTTTCCAAAAGACTGCATGAGAGAGGATTGTTTGCCAGAAGACCGGCTGTTTACGTCCCGCTCACGTCTACGGACAAGAGAGTCCGATTAGCATGGTGCAGGCAGCATAGTGGTTGGAATACGAAGCAACGGGCGACCATTCTTTTCACCGAGGAGTCCCGTTTTAGCCTTAACACCGATTCTCGCCGTACTTTTATACGTAGAGAGCCAGGGACCCGCTACCTACCCTCGAAATCAACAATTATGGCGGTGGCGATGTAATGATCTGGGCAGGCATCATGTTGGATGGCCGCACACCTCTCCATGTCTTTGACAGAGGCTCTGTGACTGGTGTGAGGTATAGGGATGAGGTCTTGGAGCCCTGGGCCCCAAGTTCATCTTACAGGACGATAACTCGAGGCCACATAAAGTTCTTCTGGTCGACGAATTTCTCGAGAGTGAGAATATTCGTCTGATGGATCGGCCAGCCAGGTCTCCAGACCTGAACCCAATACAGCATGTCTGGGACGCTCTGGGGAGGGTAATTGCAACTCGCAACCCCCTCCGAGAACCATCCAGAAACTGAAATCAGCATTGCTGAATGAGTGGGACCAGTTGCCACAGGCACTGATAAACTGCCTTATTTCCAGTATGACATCACGCTGCGAGGCCTGTATGGCTGTAAGAGGGGATTAACCCCCTGTTAACCCATTTCTTTTGTGTCTTCTGCAGCCGCTATTTCATACCTTCAGACTGCCATGTGACGAACATGTGTGTCTATTATAACTGTTAAATGTTTATTTTGTTTGTATTATATCAACCTATGTTCACACCAAATTTTATTAAAATCTGTCCAGTAGTTCTGGAGATCGTAGATCAAATATGAAAATTCTGTTAAATTATTTCACCAGTGTAGAACAAACAGTTCAAATAAAATCAAACGTACAACACTAGACAAAAACTGAATAAATGAATTAGAAGTTAGCTCGCTAACTCTGAGCCTAAGGAGTATATGCGCCTCATTATACACAGTCAGATAAACTATATCTGTATACGTACTGTAGCTCTTACAATATTTTTATAAAATCTGAAAGGTTCTGAAAGGTCTTCCAAAAGAGTTAGTTAAGGTTTTTTACACTCTCGCTGAGCTCGCAATCTACCAGTTTGCTGTTGTTTACACTCACTCCTACTAATCATTTTTAGCCCAAAGAAACGTTAGCCCAGAAGGGCTGTTAGTCACAAAACCAGATTTCGCGTTGAATCACCATAAAAGTCTGAACCACTTTTCAAATTGTTGCCACCAAATATTATCGCCCTGTATTATATTTTAAGAAATTAAATAATGAAGAATTTGCATGAATGTATGCATATCTTTCGCACTGTAAAAAAACAACTGTATTTAGAGCCATCAAGTTTTGAAAAACGTAGTCCTCCACCCGAATATGGACAACTGAAAGTCGAATTTTTTTTATTGTGTATTTAATATTTTGTAAAATTTTAACGAATTTTTTATTAATAAACTCAATGATTTCAAATCGAGCAATGCCGACACTGTACGGGAAAAAATATTTTTGTCTCCAGCTCGCGAGACTGTCAATCGGAAATCCTAAAGATACGAGTTTTTTAAAATTGTTTTGTGTATTTCAAATTTTGTAAAGCTTTAACGAAATTTTTATTAGCAAACTCAAAACAGTTCCAACGTGAGCAATGGCAACACTCTACTTTAAAAAAAAAACTGATCTTCTATTAAGGGCTATAAGTTGCATTAATTTTCTAGTTATTTTCAGTTTTTAAATGCTTAAGTTTCTTTATTAGTTTTTCAGAAAAATTATTACTTCATTCAAAAATATGAAATATAAAGTAAAAATATCCCTCTTTCCTTCTCGCCCTCCCAAATCATTATGCGAATAATCGACGATTTTTTTAAACTGCGAAGTTTTTTAACCACTTTATTTTCGACGACCATATTTTGTACCAGGACGTTTTAGAATCGCGATGTTTTCTCTTTGCTTTCTTTTCTCCCACGATGTTTTGAACAATGGCGTTTTCGCTTTGCGTTGTTTTCTCCCACGATGTTTTGTACCACGGCGTTTTCGCTTTGCGTTGTTTTCTCCGCGGCGCTTTCTTCCGCGATGTTTTTACCGCTATGCTTTCGGCGGACACCGATGCTGCCTGTTGAATGTTTCAGAAGTTCTCCAGGTCTGTGTGCTTCTTCCGATAATAGAACTTAAGTTTGCAAACTCTTTTTTGCCGACTATAGAACCTAAGTAACAAAAAAGTATCATCCCATGCTGTGATCCAATGAAATTTGTGTTCGTGCATTTCTGAATTAAGATCAGGAAAATTCATGGTCAAGCATGAAACAGCCAACAAACCCGCTCCTACGTCGGACAGGTATCTTTTTGTACTTACCTAGACATTCATTCAGTCCTATTAATGTTTGGTTGAGCTCATAACGTATCAGAGTCATGAAGCATGTCATTCCATTGTTTATATTTTGTTAATATTTTGTGTTCCTTTAAATGAAATAATGTTCTAATTTCCCTTTCATCATTCTTATACATGTAGGTTAGGTTAGGTTATTCAATTATGGCAAAGCACACGAGGGCTATCTGCCTAAAGGGAGGGAGGCCTTCGTGGAGGACTTTCTAAGGGAAACTGGCTCGTATACACGTTACACATGGGGCAAAACACGAAAACGCGCTCTTTTGCATACAGAGAAATGCAATACTATAAAACGTATGATGAGCACTATGCAGTTATCAGGGTGTTGTTGCAGATATTATTTTTTCAATTTTCTTCAATGGGGTTATTTAAAAGTACGCTATGAATGGAAGGCTTATTCTATAAAGCTAATGTTGTTGTTGTTTACGTTCACTTGTCTGAAGTATAGTGAGCCCACGTCCACGAAATTCCTCGTAGCAAGGAGCGCAAGATTACACCTGTCGTTGGCAACAGCCTTGAGCACCTTACAGGTGGCAGTGCGATTTGGCTCAGTTCCACCTCCATTTTGATAGAGAGCACCCCGAGGGGACGGGTCCGAGAGTCTGCTCACCGCATATTTAGAGTGCCATGCCGCACCGACACTATACATTTACAAACATCCATGCTTTCACCGAGATTCGAACCAACGCCCTTCGGCACGGCAGTCAGCAACGCTAACCACTATACCGGTTGGGCGGCATTAAGCTAATATTTGGTATTAACTAATGAATGAGGGAGTTTTTCTCCCGCAAAATTGAAATTTAATATCATATGCTACATTTCGTAAGGCATAAAACCATGAAGTGATTGGCCTTAATCAAATTATTGTTCAATTATGAACAAATAATGCAACAATATACGAATATGATATCATTTCAATGATTAAGCAAATAATTCAGTGACCCAATTTAAGCCATGCATTAACATAAAATTTACAATCCATTGATAGATTAAATCAATAATATAAGATTTTACCATGGCAATAAATTTTACTTATACTAAATTTAATTATATTCGGCGCAATGCCGCAAGAAAATCATACGTTTGATTCACGGTGCCAAGTGATGGATTTGTTGAACCTTTTCATGAAAACACTGTGATCATAACGAAATTAAATTCTAGACCCTTAATCACAATCTTGAAGTTTTTATTTTATCTTTAAGAGTATCTAATATTACTCTTACGTAATACTGCAATATAGTTGTAATTGCACCCTCATTATTTACTTAGAAAGTCCTCCACGAAGTTATCCCTCCCCTTAGGCTGATAATCCTTGCGTGCTTTCCCGTAATTAAAGAAATCAAACTAGCATCATGAATCAAATCCGACAACTGACTCGAAATATATCTAGCAAAGTGCGCTTATTTATATATTGTTATATAAACACTATATTATTAGTTTCAAAATTCCCAAATAGTACCATATTTACTAAGAGTTGTATGTTACTTTTACGATGTATATATAAAAAATAAATTTTGCTTATTAAAGCAATTACATTAACAAATAATTATGACTTTTACAAACTCATGAATGTTAGTAATCAGTTGTCGTGTGATCTTCACTGATATGTTTTTATCTTCATTATGCAATGACGCACCATAAAGTAAACTCTTTAGCATACAATGACGCACAAATCAAAGCGTATATAAAAAAATACAGCTAAAATCTTTAGTGTCCATTGATGTGCAAATTGTACCCAAACATACAAGATAAACTTAGACCAAATGTTTAAGCACAGTGAAGGGAACCTCGAGGCAAATGTGTTAAGCAGGAAAACTGAAATTTGTAATAATGAAAAATGGTGTAAAAGCTATACCATTTTTTGCATTGATAAAAGATAAAATCTTTATTATATGCGTCTTAAGTGTCTGTTTATCGCCAATAGTTTATTGGTTGCTTGCGTAACTGTACTAGCCAATGCGATGAAGTTACTACGGCATTCAAATAGTAAAATAAATTTTATAACAATAGTTATAATTTTTTTAGTTAAATTATCATGGTATTTAAATATTTTTAATTCATACAATTGTTGCTTATTATGCATTTAACTACATTTACATATGAATGACCTAGAAACTTGCAAACATTGAGAAATTAAAGGAGACGAAACCAACGAACGAGTTGTACGTAGTACATCTCATCAGGTAGCTTTACCCAAACTCCTATGCTGAATATCCTTTAGCGTAAAGAGTTTAAAATTTTGCTCGATTTTATTCCTACATTGTATTTGAAACTGAATTTTCAACTTAACACAAATTGAGCGTGTCAGGGGGAAGGTGAACATTTGTTTGCATTAGCAATCATCTGTTTTTGAAACAATTTAAGGCTGAACGCAAATGGAGAGTGTCAGGGGGAAGGTGAACATTTGCTTGTATTGGCAGTCATCTGTTTTACATAAAAACAACGTCTTAACGTAATTTTTTTAAGAATGCCTCCTAGAAAATACAGCACTGAAGAGGAGAGAAAAGAAGCTAAAGCTGCACAAAAAAGAAACCACTGAGCAGAGAAAGAAATGCACCGCCAGTGGTTTCCTTCATTGCACTCTACTTTAAGCAATTAAGCAAGTAGAAGGGGGAAACCCCGTGGGGCAGTAAGCAAAGAGGCGTCCTCGCCGCCTGCCCTGCGTAATTCAGTTTGAATTAGCAGACACCTTTGCACAAATCATTTTAATTACACTTTATAATATCTAGAACATATCATTTCGTATGACCGCCGGGTTTTCTAGTTTTATATAAATGACTATGCAATAGTGTAAGAAACCACAATTAGTTAACAAAAATCTTGATATATTATATGGCCGGAATAAGAAAAAATGCCATATCTTTAGAGCAGTGCTTTGAAGTCGAAAGCAAAAGCGATTATTTTTCATTCCAGATGCTGTCTCCGTAAATAAGCCTGCAGCCACGCCCATGCACGAATAAGCTGAGGCTCCAGCCCAGACTTCGCACATCTGAGCTTCCACTACAGAGCCTGACACGGCACTTAACATCAACTATGTTAAGAATTTCTATATCATAATGCAGCAGCTCCAGTTAGCCCCACACCCTCCTGCCTTACAACGGTCTTATAAGCTCTACTCACCGATTTTATGAACTTCATTATTGGATCTTCTACTCCAATCCCTTGTTATGAAATGTTAGTACAAAACACCGTGTAACTCTCACAACGCTGTTCTACCCAGAATGAGGCTAACAAGCTTAGGTAAATTTATAAGGTTGTGGAGTTTCACTTATTTAACTCACTGTTCAATCTTTGAACCCCACAAACACTAACGCTATAATCGCTTAAGTGTGTGAACAAACACGTAAGACATAAGAAGGGTTAACTACCCTTTATTTCTCGGAATAAATACAATCAACTCCTAACTCGGAGTATACAGCAAAGCCTCCACTTGGGCTTGAACTTAAATAATTACGAAATTAAACTAACTAAGCTTAACTAAAGCTAACTGAAAAATATTGCCGAAGCTATTAGGATTCTAAGTAGTTGGCCCCTAAATATTAATTAAAATTGGCGAAGCCAAGCAAAGGTCTAAAGTACGGCCGAGCGTAGTAATATCTAAGAGAGACGTAGGCAAAAGGCAAACGCGCGTTAGTCAGGAAATCAGACTCTCTCTCTCTCGAAGTCGGTGAAACATCGACTTAAATAGTACTCTTACTCATTTGCATTCGCTGTGTTTCTGAAATTACATTTTGGTAGGAAACTGTAAGCTGAAACTAGAATTGGATAGGAAAAAAGCATAACTTCAGATAACTGTTAGTAAAATTAGGACAAACCTTACAAGGTATTTCTCCCGCCTTCTTGGCATGCTTTCGTGGTATAGTGGTCAGCACGGTCTGTGCTTTTTTGAAAGGTCCATAGTTCGAATCCCGGCGAAGGCATTGCTCATTTTTTATGACTCCTGCTTCAAAAATACCTAATGTCTCTACAAATTCTTCAGTGAAATTTAGTTCCCCTGTATCTGTAAAACTCATTTTGCATCAGCTAAAAACAAGCAAATTTTATTATTATTTATTATTATTAAAAAGATTTATATATTATAATATTATTTATTATTATAGATTCTAAACAATTCCTAATAGAATAACCGCACCAACAAAGTGTTCAAATGATTCCCTGCCCAGAGAAATCCTGGAATATTCTGCAACTCAGCTAAGAACGGAAGATGATTTATTGTCGAATGTGTGCTTTCTACTGCAGTGGTGGCGAAGCTATGGTCCGCGGATCCGACATTGACCCATGAAGGCTTTTTAAATGACCACCGCTTTGATTTTTACAAACTTATTTTTTATCATAAAACAGCAAACAAACAATTGAAATTATTAAAGTATTAAGTATAAATATCTAATATCGAATTTATTTTTTAAAATTATTTCCAAATGGACCTTGCCTAACTGATTTTCGGTCGTGTACCACTCATCACTCAACGCACCAATCTCTCGTCGCCTTCGATGACTCATGACAGGTCACTTGTCTATAATTTCAAATGCGCAGGTGCCTGAGTATGATGCGGCTCATCTGATGAATGAAATGCTAGAGAAGCATGCATATCAAGGAAAACGATAGGAGGGTTTATAGAGGGTGTATCAGTACAGCGGTGACAAAATTTCAGGAGACATAGAGTACACCTTGACGATGGGAAATCACATAGCGATACGTAGTCGGAAACGCTTTCCTGTCGCAGTAGTGACGACACAAATCATAACAATAGAAGGACAGGAACAAGGTGAGGGAACGTGTGTATTATGCTTAGTACAGCCGAAAAAAGAAATAAGAACAAAAATAGATAACAATCCTCATTAAGGAAGGTGTTCAAAATTGCACCCCCGGACTATGATGCAGGCGCCACATCTCCAGTGCTTGGAAGATGCATAACACACGGTTCCGGCACCCATGGTCCGGGGTTCTAATTTCGAACACCTTCTTTCATGACAACTGTTGTCTGATTATGTTGTTATTTCTTGATTTCTGCTGTACTAAGCATAATAAACATGTTTTCTCACCCTGTTCGTGTACTTCCTATTTTGTGATTTGTGTCGTCACTATTGAGCCAGGGAATCGTTTGCGGCCATGCATTGATTGTTATGTGATTTCCCATCGTGTAGGTATACCCTATCTCTCCTGAAAGTGTGTCACTGCTGCGTTGATACACCCTGTATACACATGCGCTTCTAGGCCACGTGACCAGCTAAACAGTGCCTGACCACAGCCCCTTCTCCAGCTCCCTCCAGTCTTTGCATTTTCTAGTAGGAAGCAATGGGCTTCAAAGTTTTTCCCATCTGATCTGGAGAATACTATTTACGGAATTCCTCAGATGTCAAGCCCTATTCACTCAGGAATCTGGAAAGAGCAGGGGCAGGAATTCTCCGCTGCATGCCAGAATAATAACAGTAGTATAGTTCGACCGCCTTGTTCGCGACCATGAGCGCAAATACGCATGCGCCATTCGGAACGAATTATTCTCGAAATAGGGTGAAAGGATGGGGACTTCTTTCCCCTCCAGCATATCTCTTTCTGGAGATGAGAAGACTCTCACGTAACCGTTCACATCATTTCAAATAATAACGCCCCTTCTGTACGAGTCTATGTATTTTGGCAGAATGCCAGCCAGGGTTGCGTTTGAGACGGTCGAACTATATCAAAGTAACTTTACCAAACAATTTTATTTCAATGAAGCAACTTGCTAATGCTCTTTTAATGTCTTTTGGTCCACATATCCGTGTGAAAAATCGTTTTCCTCGGTGAATTTTGCAAAATCTAAAAACAGAAGTAAATTTGGAAATGAATTGAGGACGAAATGCGTTAGACTAATTAACATGGAATATGAACCTAATATTAAGAAACTGTCTTAAAATAAGTAACAACCGATTTCTCACTGAGAAACTTCTCATCTCATCATCTCGTCATTTTCATCATCTCTCATATCTCATCTTTTATCAACTTTAATGCATACATATACCTGCAGTTATGTTTATTAATGAAGAATATTTCATAATGTATACCTGCGTTTCTTTATTCCTTGTACATTCAAATACTCAGTACAGAGGCGATACTGGTCATGGTGATCCCTGGTGCCGGAGTTCAAAGTAGCACTCCACTGACATAAATGTTTTGATGTTGACTTTTATTTTTTACTGTTCACTTGGAAAAGTTATAGAAACAAGAAAATGAAGTAATCCTTTTTAAATGATTTTAAAAGTGGCAGCAAAAAAAAATAAAGGATCAACTGTCATATTTTTCTGTTAAAATATTTTCGTTGTTTCCAAATTATTGGTACACTTTTTATCCCCCCTTCCAAGTGGTGCCACTGACTTTGGGACCTACGGCTAGTATTTAAAAAAATTAATGAACAAAATTTGACTCACTTCTCAAAAGAGGTTCGCCATCGCTGTTGTAATGTATGTAATGTCGATGCTTTTTAATGTATCTAATGTCTCCTTAATGTCGAGTTGTATGATCACGATGAAATTGAGCTAGAAACTTTAACCAGTATTGCATAATCTAGAGTCGCCAAGACAAAATTCCAACACTCCGTGAATCAATGATAAAAAATCTGATGTGTCCACCATATGACTTCCTTGTAAGAAATATTAAATTATAGACTTTTCCCCCGCTTTTCATTTAAACTTATTTCCTCGAATTTCATTAGAAATGTATTTCGCATTTAATTAATTCAGTTATCCCTTCGCGACAAGGCAAAAATACATAAAATCTCAAAACATCTATACTAAAATTTGAAAGATATAGAAAAATATAAAACATCAAATACAGTTATAATAAATTAAAATTCTTTCCTGCAATTATAATTACAGTTCCTACACAAAAACAAACAATTCAGCCAGCGCGTAAGAAAGCAGATTTTTCGGTGCATAAAATTGAAAGTTTACTTTTGGTCTCACTGGCAAAAAGACACTGAAGGCATAGAAACTGACATAATTTGTTGTGGACGTTATGCTGTGTCAATATATGTGATAATTTAACAACTTAAATGATAATTCCAGAATAGATTAAGCATAATTTAATTCGCAATAATAAAAGAAGACGTTACTTTTTTCTTGCGAAGCTTAGTTTGTCTAGAGTGGCAACAAATCCACTATTCTCCTACGTTTCAGATGTAAACAAATACGGCTGCTATGGTAAACAAAAATTAGCCTTAGCCGCACTAAACAACTTTTAAATTGTTGATAATTCTACAACTATAACATGCAGGTAAACTAAAAGCATAAAAGCCTTACCAGAAGATAAGAACAACATAATTAATCATTTTTAAAGAAAAAAATGCACAATTTACAAACATATAAGAATAACGAAAATGAGCTTACTAAACCGAATAACAGAGTAGATATACATATATTTATATACATTTGGTGCGACCGATTGCAACCAAAATGGGAGGTACACATCTACATGTTATAGCAGTTCTATATACAAAATTTCAACGAACTGAGGCTGAGTTATGAGAAATACATATATACATACGTACGTACGCACAGACGGCACGAAACGATCTCTTCAGAATCCATTTTAAATCAATTTTATATGTTTTTGGGTGAAAAAAAGTCTTTTATTCTGTCCTTACGTACAGATGTCACTCCAAAACATCGTTAAATTGCATTCGATAGGGGTCAAAATTTATATTATCGTTGAATTATGGTACTCGAAATTTTTCCCGATTACAATACTTCCTTTTTCTTCGTACAAGGAAGTAAAAACTTTAACGATTATGTAACACAAATGCCGTGCTGCTTATTAAATTCTCTGTAAATTCAGCCCTTTATGAGTAAATCTTTGAAATTGAAAGCATTTTTCTAGAAGGTACTTTCCTATATGTGAATAGTCCTGCTAAGTGTTGTTAAGTTTTGTCCCATATGAAACATTTTTATGATGCTTCATTTTCTTTGTGTAGTAGGGTATTGTAACATACAAACTCAAACCTATTGAAAAAGCTTCCAATGCATTCTAGTTTTCAATTCTGGTTCGTTTAAGTAGAAAGTAC
This sequence comes from Stegodyphus mimosarum, assembly GCA_000611955.2. Taxonomy (NCBI): domain Eukaryota; kingdom Metazoa; phylum Arthropoda; class Arachnida; order Araneae; family Eresidae; genus Stegodyphus; species Stegodyphus mimosarum. The sequence goes on from KK113714.1 coordinate 604,265, forward strand.
ATTATAGCTTCTTGGTATTATTAAAGCAATTTCCTACTCACTGAGTAAAAGTAAACCATAACATTGTTTTATTTCTTTTCATTCTCGGTTAGATTTTCTAAGCAACACCTAATTCCCAACGCTTGAGGCAATTTCGTCTGCACTACGGACTCTTAATTTAATTTAAATAGCTTCCTCGAATTCCGGATACGTTCGGAATACTTTTTTCTACTTGCGCATTTTCTTGTTCTTTTTGGGAGAGGTGGTAAATGAAAACGACATTCTAGGAGTGCATCGTTTTGTAAATGAAATTTAATCGCGAGAAGAGGATCAGGATTAAATTAGGCAGCCCACAACCATGGCAACCACAATTACAATTTCCTTCTCATATTTCTTTCGATTTTCTTGCTTTAAGATGATAGCAAGAGATTCTTCCATTCTACTGCATTTCAATCTGCGGAAATAAAATAAAATAATTTTTCTCTTTGTTTCATTTTTTTATTTAGGATAAAAAAGTAAATTAATTGAAAATGATTAGGAAGTGTAACGACTGCATAATTTTTGCGATGGTTTTTTGAATGATAACTGTAAAAAAATCTGATGTGTACACCACATGACTTCCTTGTACGGAATATTAAATTATACGCAATTTTCCTGCATTTCATTTAAACATATTGAATTAACATTTAATGAATTTTGAATTCAATCTACTTCGTCCATAGCGCATAAACCACAATGGAATAAATGCAGTCTTTAAAGTTCACTATATTTATTTACCATAGTCCCACTTCGGCGCTAGGTTCACATAGCAGCGTTAATCTCATTCATTTTATAACTCAGAGTGCGCAAACATTACAGCATCTGAGGAATTACCACAAGTTCTATTCAAATACTATAATGAATCTAAAAAGATGTATTAAAGATGTATAAAGAAACGATGTGTAAAAGAAATTAAACAAATAAAAAAAGAAGAGTTTTCACAGACAATTCAGCGCCATTTACCTAATGCGCATGCGCTAATAATTAATTCTGTTCTCACTTTGCGGTAAAGCAAAAATACAAAAAAATTCAGAATATTTTTATTTAAAATTGAAAGCTATAGGAAAACATACAACACCAAGTACAGTTAAAACAATTAAAAAAATAGTTTTTACAGTTAAAATTACAATTTATACGAAAAAGCAGTTAATAACTTAAATGATAATTCCTGAATGAATCAAGCCTAATTTAATTCGCAATAATAAAAGAAGACGTTACTTTGCTGTTGCGAAGCTTAGTTTCTCTAGATTCGCAACAAATCCACTATTCTGCTAAGCTGCAAATGTAAACAAACATGGCCGCTATCACAACAAAACATTAGGCTTAGCCGCACTTAAAAAAACTTTTAAATTGTTGATTATTCCAAACTTATTGCGTGCTGGTTGACTAAGGGCATAAAACTCTTAACCGAAAGACAACATAATTCAATAAGTTTAAAAGCAAAAAAATGTATAATATACAAACTTATAAGAATAACGAAACTGAGATCACTGAGTCCAGTAACATATATATGCATACATTTATATACTTTTGGTGCGGCGGATTGCAACCAAAATACGAGGTGCACATCTACATGTTGTAGCAGCCCTATACAAAATTTCAATGTTCTGAGGCTTCTCCTTTTTGAGTTATGCGAGATACATACATACACACGTACGTACGTACGCACTGAAGCCACGAAAAAATCTCTTCAAAATCCATTTTAAATCACTTTTATAATTATTTTGGGGAAAAAGAGTCTCTTATTCTGCCTTACATACGGATGTCATGCAAAAACATCGTTAAATCGCATTCGATAGCAGTCAAATTAGATATTATAGTTGAAATATTGTACATGAAATTTTTCGCGATTACACTACTTTCTTTTTACGTCGTACAAGGAAGTAAAAATACACATTCAGAAAGAGTTTATTCTTTCGTTTAGACAGATGCAAAGATAATGTTTTCTACTACGTCTCTAAAACTTCAAAAGAACGGCTCACGTCTAAAATTTTGTTAATTTTTATTTATGTTTCTTGGTAAATAAAACATACAGATCATGATATATACGATCCGTTATCAAAAGACATAGCAAATAAGCCTTGATATTTATTATTCTCATGTAAATAATGAAATTTTTATCATGATTTTCTGCATTATATTTAAATGAAATTGGGGTTTAAACACCTGCCATCTTTTAAGCTGCGTCAAAATTTTAAAACATTCTACAACTTTGCGCTAACTAGGAAATAATTGATTCTTAGTAACATTCCTCAGTTTCCGGCTCGCTGTATGTTTAGAGTGCTCTCACATCACAAAGACACTAGACAATTACAAACATCTATACCTTCTCCAGGATTCGAACTTTGGCCCTTCGGTGACGTAGTGGGCTCCCCTAAACACTATACCGTCTGGGCGGCATGAAAAGTGGTCTTCTAATACAATAATTCTCCTATTGTAAGGTAATTTTATTAATCTTTTGCGCGTATAGTTTGTCGTTTATTTTATTATTGTATCATTTTTATGTTTTTATATTGTTATTACTGCATACGGTTCAGAAAAATATTACAATCCATGAAAGAGGAAGCATTATTTTTTCTAATACTTCTATTCTATTATTTTTTCTATTCTATTATTCTATTCTATTATTTCTTCTATTCTATTACATTATACTTCTATACTATTATTTTTTCTAATAGTTCTTGTTAAAATGAACAGAACATTGTCTTAAATGTCTTAATAATTCATCTGTTTTTGTACGAAAAATTAATCCTTACTATATAAGAAAAAACCTGATGTGTACACCACATGACTTCCTTGTATGCAATATTAAATTATACGCATTTCGCATTTCATTTAAACTTATTGGATTGAATTAAATCTGCTTCGTCGATACACATAAACCACAATAGAATAAACGCAATCTTTAAAATTCACTATATTTGTTTTCCACAGCGACACTCTGGCGTTAGCTTCACTTAACAGCGTTGCATCTCATTCATTTTATAACTCAACAGAATGCACAAACATTATGTGTATCAGCTGGAGAATTACTTAATCGTTCCTAAACGTTCTATTCAAATACCATAATAAATCTTAAACGATGTGTAAAAGAAATTAAATAAACAACAACAAAAAAAAGAAAAAGAAACAATTTTTCACAGACGATTCAGTATTTCTTATTCAACTAATTCAAATCTAACTTCGCGACAAGGCAAAACTACATAAAACCTCAAAATATCTATAGTAAAAATTACGAAGTAAATCGTAAACACTTATTTCCTCTAATAAATTCCAGAATGGATTAAGCATGATTTAATTCACAATAATAAAAGAAAACGTTACCTTTGCTACTGCGAAGCTTAGTTTCTCTAGATTGGCAACAAATCCAATACTCTCCTAAATTTCAAATGTAAACAAATATGCCCGCCATGAGAAAAAGGATTAGGCTTAGCCGCACTTAAACAACTTTTAAATTGTTGATAGTTCTACAAATCTTGCATGGAGATTTACTAAAGGAATAAAAACCTTAAGCGGAAGATAAGAACAACATATTTCAATCATTTTTAAAGCAAAAAATGCACAAATTACCAAAATATAAGAATTAAAAAACTGAGCTCACTGAACCGAGTAACAGAGTGGAAATATATATATAGATAAATTTAAATTATAGTAAACAGTAACTACTTAAAATAGTAATTTTAAGATAAATTATAATTTAAAGATAAATTATAATTTAAACAGTAATTGTGTAAACAAATTAATGCTAATTATGAACTAATCTATAATATCATTTAAATTCAGTAGCATAAGTAAATCAAGTTCAAGTTCAACCAAAAATTGAAAAAAATTCTACTAATTAATAAAAATGAAACTAAAATTTATTAAAATGCATACATGAATGATTGCTGAGTAGGCCGGAGACAGACTTATCAAGGGGAAGTTGCCTCCAAACCTAGCTCCCCAATCATTCAATTCGTGTTTCGTCATTCATGTATTCAAGGGCAATAGTTAAAACCAAAAGTAAAGAACATTCAAAAAAATTTACCACCTAATTGGTTTGAGAAATTAAAAACCAGGAGTAAATCATAAATAGTGAAACATTCCGAAAAAAATTAAATTTTTCTAATTTTTTTAAAAAATTTTATTTAAAAATTCTTTAAATTAATTAAATTAAAATAAAAAAATTTTAATTTTAGAAATTTTAGAAACCCTTGTATACATAAAACCTCCCCGACACGAATATGCATATTATTAAAAAATATTTAATATATTAAGTGAAATCTAAACCGAAACTATACAAAAAGAAGAAATTAAATATTTTCAATTATTAAATATATAAATTTTTCGAAAATTCTTAAAAACTACATAATAAATACTGAAAAAAATTAAAATTAAAATTAAAAGCAAGTAAATATAAAGCTTTAATTTAAACTTACCAACCAAAATTGGGTAAAAGTATTGTTCAAGTTAATAGATGGCGTGAAAGTAAAGTTGAGTTGAGGGCCAAATTGTATTGTATTCTTTAAATTAATAGAGGGCGCTAAATAAA
>KK113714.1:617940-630027 GCA_000611955.2 Stegodyphus mimosarum
TGATTTAAAATGGATTCTGAAGAGATTTCTTCGTCGCGTCTGTGAGAGATACATACATACATACATACATACTTACGTATACATACATACATACATACGTTACTCAAAAACGAGTAGCTTCAGAACGTTGAAATTTTGTATATAGGACTGCTGTAACATGTAGATGTGCACCTCCGATTTTGGTTGCAATCGGCGGCACCAAAAGTATACAAATTTATGTGTATATATATACACTCTGTTACTCGGCTCAGTGAGCTCAGTTTTTTTATTCTTATATGTTGGTAAATTGTGCATTTTTATGTTGGCAAATTGTGCATGATTCAATTATGTTGTTCTTTTCTTCAGGTTAAGGTTTGTATGCCTTTAGTAAATCTGCATGCAAGATTTGTAGAATTATCCCCAATTTAAAAGTTGTTTCAGTGTGGCTAAGCCTAATCATTTTTCTCATGGCGGACATATTTGTTTACATTTGAAACTTAGGAGAATAGTGGATTTGTTGCCAATCTAGAGAAACTAAGCTTCGTAACAACAAAGATAACGCCTTCTTTTATTATTGAGAATTAAATCATGCTTAATTCACTCCGGAATTTATTCGAGGAAATAAGTGTTTAAGATTTATTTCGTAATTTTTACTATAGATATTTTGAGTTTTTATATATTTTTGCCTTGCCGCGAAGTGAAAACTGAACTAATTGTATGATGACAAATACTGAATTGTCTGCGAAAAACTGTTTTTTGTTTGTTTGTTTGTTTAATTTCTTTTCCACATCGTTTTAGATTTATTATATTATTTGAATAGAACATGTAGCAACGATTAGGTAATTTTTCAGATGATATATACTATTTTTGTGTATTCTGATGAGTTATAAAATGAATGAGATGTAACGCTGTTAAGTGAAGCTAACGCCAGACTGTGGCTGTGGTAAACAAATATAGGAATTTTAAAGAGTGCATTTATTCTATTGTGGTTTATGCGCTATCGATGAAGTAGATGTAATTCAATCCAATAAGTTTAAATGAAATACAAAATGAGTATAATTTAACATTTCATACAAGGAAGTCATGTGGTGTACACATCAGATTTTTTCTTGATGAAATTCTGTTAACTGTTACAAAACTTAGAAGCAAACACAAATCTTGAATGAAATTTTTGTTAAATCAAAATGTAGAAAGCGGCTATTAATTTGCCCAATAAATCAGGTTTGTTGTTTTTTTTCTTTCCCAGCAGCCTCAAACCAAAGTTGAATAACTGTGCTCATTGATAATGATAATATAAGAAAATGTTATCACCACCGCCACATTTTCAAACTGCTTCCAAACATGCACCTTCACCTCTTTTCTTTTCTGAACTTTAAAATGCAAGCGAGTTTGCTTGCACGTGAAGAAAAAAAAATTGAATATCAGCAACACAAAACATACTTTTCACTTTCTTCTAGCTACGAAAAAAAATTTTGACCACTTTTTTAACATTTTTCACCCAAGAAAAATTAGCCGGTTTGCAGAAAAATGTAATACGTCTGAGGCGACAAAACATCCCTTTCCTAAAACTTCTGACCGTTACATTTTTGCTTTCTATCAAAATCCAGTGTTATGTATTTATATGAGATATCTGAGAGTAAGGTTTTTCGAACTGGGAAAAGTTTACTATTTTTTCTTTTAATCTTTCCGGTTAGTTTTTCTGTCCTGGCAACGGTCTTAGCCCGAGAGCTTAGAAAAGAATTTCATCCCCTGCGTGATCCTGGAGTGAAAATGTATTTTATATCTTCTTCTGTGATAGGACAGGCCAGGCTTTTTTGAAATATGGAGAAGCTCTTCTCAGGCATTTGACGAATATTCTTCCTCTTTCTGCTATACACTTTTCAGAGAGCACCTTCTAAATCGAAAGATTTGTAATATGACTAAAGTAAGATTATTTTACAGAAGATTAAAATTTGGAAAATGATTTCCGTTTTTGCTTTCTTTCGTAAGTTTTTATAAGAAAGCTGCAAGAATTAAAAAATTCAATTTATGCTTATAATGCTAGATTTGTTTTATTTAACATCAACACAATTTTCTGTAGGGGTTCATTTGAAAACTGGAAAAGCACCGTTTTAGATTCTGCTTGTTTCAAAATATTTGGGGCTCAACAAAACAAAAATAATTAAAAAATACGTCAAACTAATTCTTTCTGTAAAATATCCGATGTGGGTACAACATGATTTCCTTCCACATGACGCCTATTAAATTGCACACAATTTTTGCTATATTTTATTTATACTTTTTTTGGTCCCCATTTCCCTCAGAAGATTTGTTTCCCAAGAGAAGAAAGAAATGCATTCAGAAATTAGAATTAATTTTTAAGGCTTATTTATTGTTAAAATAAAATCTTGGAGACCCAAAAATGTTTTGGCTGTGCATAAAAGAAGTCACAGGGTACCATTATTTAGGGCTGCGATGTCCTCTGGCTAAAATTAACGTTTTATCTAAACAAAAAGTAATAAAATCCGAAGCCGAGCTTCTGTGGACTCTGACCAATTAAAACTAATAATTTATTCCTCAGCTTCTTTGGTTCCTCGGTTACATGTGATTCTCTTTGACACTTCTTAACCATCAGATTTTTCAGCAAGGTATTTATTTGCTTTCTACTTTGCGCTATCAACTTCAGTGAACTAGATATTTACATACCCTTTTGAAAAAAGAAGTAACACCTAATAACGTAAATCTTAAACGTTATTAACAGCCTCATAACCTTTAAAAAATTTTTCTTATTTTTCAGATAAGTCATATTTTTTAAGCTGTTGAAATATATTTTTTATATTTTCGACTTTATCCTAAAACGTGAAGATTTGAAATCTGGGAACCAAATTTTCAAGAACAAAATTTTGCTCAACTATGGAAGTGATTTATATAAAAATATTGTTACGTGCGTACGGGTTCGTAATGGACTGGATGCACAAGTCGTTCAAAAGTTAATAAAATTTTATTCTTTTGACACGAAATAAAACAAAATACTGAAATATTTCAGTATATCAATATCAGTATATTATATCCAATATCTCAAACGTTAAACAGAATTTAATTCAAAACAGATAAAAGTTAATCCAATCTCACAGCGAATTCGCTGCAATCAATCACAGCATTAAGTAAACAAACAGCATTCGCTTTAAAGCAACTACAATTACAACTGAGATGAGGTGTTTTAACTCGGCTTTTATAAGCTTTTTAATTATATACTAGAATGTTCTGGTAAAACCTAGATTTTTCTCGATAGCAACAGTAATTACGAGATATTTATTTATTAAATATTTATATGCATGCGTTCTTGTATTTTTACTTTTCCGACGTAGCTAAATCGTCTGCGTTGCACGGGAAAATAAAGCAGTTTTAATTACAATTCTAAATAAATACGAAATCAGTAACAGTATATTTAAAACATAAAACGACCTACAAGCTACTTATAATCCTGATTAATACATCATCTATACAAGTTGCTTAAGAGGTATACCATAGTACATACACTATTTTTTTCCAAAGTTCTGTCACTGTATTTCACCCATAGTGAAAACAATGATATTAGACTTATAGATCATCGTCGAAGAAATTTATCATTGCATGCTGAAAGCAAAAATTCATTGTTATGTATAGTAATCGATTTTATAATTCCCTCCTAAAACATATCAAGATTTCAGAACTGAAATATAGAAAAGTATTGCCGTATCATTTCGGAAAAAGTCGGATTTTATGTCAAAATTCCTAGAAGAATGCTAGATATAAATCTAATATATATCCTAAGTCACGCTTTCGAGAGATGAAAAACGCAAATTGAATTTCGTCAATTGGTCCAGTAGAACGGGAGATGTAGAACTATGCCATTTTGTTTCCGCATGCATACGATTTAAACTGCTTAAAAGAGTAATTTCAAACTCGTTCAGTTTTGATTAGAATATTAGTAATTGATTAGAATATTTTGTAGACATTCAGACCTTCATTCTGTAATATCATTTGACTGATTACTACATACTCAGATCACATACGTTCCTTATTAGCATTAAATTGGAACGCAGAAGGCTCAAAGGATCTCGAGATTTCTTTATATTAAATTTGCTCAAATAAAGTTCCTTGAGTGTCTTAAGCAATTAATTATTATCTTCCACGATGCACACTGCGAGGGAAAGGGCATTTTCCGTAAATTAATCAGCATTATTATGACAAAAATTTGAAGAAACATTTTAAGATTTCAATGGTTTGGAGACCAAATTCACATTATTTTCATTACCAAAAGTCAAGCATGAGTAAACCTCCATAAAATCTAGAAATAGAGATAATTACACTGTTATAGGAGTCTTATTCAAAGGTCTGATTAACTTTTATTAGCACTTGTCAAAAGATAAATTCTTAGTTTTGTATTTTTCCAAAAAGATTAATCGCTTTATTTTAGAACTCATTTACATGTGAATAGATATCTTTTCCATATTTTAAAATTAACAAGTCTACGAAAAAAACTGGCTGCCGATGAGTAAATACAATTTGTGATGAAGATACTTTCTAGAAATTTTCCTCCGAGATTACGAACATTAAGCCATGAGATATTACAACTGAAAGGTGTAGTAAGAAACAAAGAGTTTATAATTATCTACATATAGATACGTATACTTTTTGTACGCGTTATAGAAAAGTCTAGTAAATAAAAGAAACAGAATATGTTGCCTTTATTTATTTTCAAACTTTGTCCCATCTGGAAGCTTCTATATATTTCTTTTTAATTTAGATAATCTATTTAGCAGTTGCTTCTCTATATTTCAACTATTTGAATAAATGGCAATTTAAAGATTTAAATATTTAACTGTCGATACATTTTAATTGCGAATTGCGACCAATAGAAATTTCTTGCAAATACCAATTTTTAGATTTCAGGCAGAAAATAAGTATAAATCTGAATTTTTTTTCTTTGTGTCATTTTTATATGTATATTTTGATAAATATGTAGCAATTCGTTTTTAATTCAGTTAAAAAAATTGTTCTGTTACCAAACAACAATGTTCTTTACCTTTTTTTATTGTGCCTCATGAGCTACTTTCAGATCAAATATTTGGCCCGAGATCGAGAATTTGGCCCCCATGATATTTGAATTTGAGACACTGGCTATTAATGAATCTCTTTAAGTGCTGAAAAATTAACTAAAACGTGAATCTGTATTTTAATAACTAACTCTTAATTAATTCAACTGAAAATTTAATGTATTTTCTTTTGAAATAAGTATTATGTCAAAATAGAAAAGATACTTTGTTACAAAAGAGTTCTTCGTCTTTTTGTGGGCGTAATTAAAATTATCAAAGAATCATAATTTAGAATTTAGAAATCACTTTTATGTAGTAATTTTTGTAGAACTACATGCATACATATTGTTAGCTCCATGGAGCGTTAGTTCAGAAGGCTATTAATTTCGTTTTGGCATTTTGCGTCGATTCACTATAAATGTCGGTTCACTTTTCAAACTGTTGCCACCAAATACTATCGCCCTATGTTATATTTAACGAAATTAAATAACGAAGAATCTGCATAAATCTATGCATGTTTCTCGCACTGTTATAAAACATCCAATTTTGAATAGCGTAATCCTCCTCCGAATATGGGCATCTGGAAGCCCAAATTTGGAATTTATTTTATTATCGATTTCATATTTTGTAACAAAGAATTTTTGATTAAGAAACTCAACAATTTCAAAGCGAGCAATGGCAACACTGTGCGAAAAAAAACATTTTCATCTCCAGCGCACGAGACTGTGTATCGGAAATTCTAAAAATATGCTAATTTAAAAATTATTTTGCGGTATTGCTGTTGAACTGAATTTTATGGTTTAAAATGAACATGATATTTAATAAATAAAGATAACCCACAAAACGCCCCTTTGGGCTTAACGTAAAATCTGAAAGCTTTCAGATTTGTTTGGTCATTATTATTATTATTATTATCATTAATGTTTAATGCTGTCTTTTTTCTTTAATTTGTCATTTCAGTTTTAACCAAAAAAGTGTGAGGTTAATGTGTAAAGTTTTAACTTGGAATACGTTCCAGGGCAAAACTATCGAGTTAATTAAACAAATTTCGTGTGTAAGTCTACTAAAAACAATTCTTAAAATTTTTGCCTTTGATCCTTCAGCACCCCCCCCCTTTCCCATAGCCTAAATTACAGGTTGTTCATATAAGGGACGTTGAAAATATTTCCCCTTCATAGGAGGGTGGCAGCTTTAAAAAGGTTGAGAATCACTTGTTTAAATGCAGAGCAAACAATATGAGAAAACAAAGAAGAAACAATATGATAATGTCAAAAATTATTAGTTTTAATGCTGCTTTTTTTTTCAAAAATATTTTAGGCTTTATTTTGTTCAATACATTTATAAGCCTCTTTTTTACCTAATAGAATATTGTATTAATAGTTTCTTTTTTTTTTTTTTTTTTTTTTTTTTTTGCAGTTTACTTCGTCCAGATTCATTCTCAGAAAATGTTCTTGAAACATCGAACTGAACGTAAGTTTCTTACCGTTAAAAAGCTGTAAATTCTGATTGGACTTTCGCGGTAAAAACTGAGTACAAGAAAGATGATTCTGGTACAAATTGTGAGAGTTAGTTTGTCATTTCTATTTCCATACATAGGTGTCTCATTAGATTATTACAAAATGTTTTGACTATAGACTGAATTCGAAAAAGGGTTGATTAGAATATTTTATAGACAATCAAACCTTCATTCTGTAATATCATTTGAACGATTATTACATGCCCAAATCCCATTCGTTCCTCACTAGCATTAAAATGAAACACAGAAGGCTCAAAGGATTTCGAGATCTCTTTATATTAAATTTGCTCAAATAAAATTCCTTGAGGGTCTTACAAATATTAATTTAGCAAAGTTTTACTTGAAACAGCTACAAAAGCAATTAATTATGATCTTCGACGATGCGAACTGCAAAAACAAACTCAGTTCTATATCTCCCGTTCTCCAAGCCCATTGAAGAAATTCAGCTTATGTGTTTCATGTCTCGAAAGTGCGAATTAGGCTATATATCAGATTTATATACAGCATTGTTTTAATATAGGTACTTTGACACAAAATCAGACTTTTTCTGAAAATGACTTGCCGATGTTTTCCACATTTCGATTCTACAACTCAAATTATGCCAAACATCCAAGTTTTATAAAAATCGCGAGAAAAGTTTTTGAAATATTAGTTCTCACAATTTTAGATCCTCTATGTGAATTGAATTTGATATATATTTATTAATATTTTTTATGAAACTTATTTGATTCTTCCTTTCACATTTAGAAATTTAGGTTCATTCCAACTAAAATTTGCCGATTTTTTTATGATTTCTTTTTTAAATTTGTATTTTTAAATAATTTTTATAAATTTTTTGAAAAAAATTTTTGAATTATGACCTATAAAATTTTTACAATCATTTTAAAGTAAATGCCTTTCTGAGCATACCTGCAAAAAATTTGAGATTTTTATTCAACTTTGCTAAGATATACATGAATTTACATTTTGCACGTTTTGAAATTTGGCCTATTTATTATAAGCAATAGTAATGAAAATGTGGTTTACGCACTTTGTTAAAATTATTTGAAAGTAGGGACGGTGACTTTTTTTCTCTCGTGGAGAATGGAAAAAAGGGAAGTAAAATAGGTTGCTATAAATTAAGAAGTTCGCTAAATGAATTATTCTTGGCGCAAACTGAAAAAAATGCACCAAGATAATTTTTTAAATTTCTCACCAAATATTACAATATTTAATATTTAGTCATAATTTGAGTGGTAAAATCGAAATATGGAAAAAAATTGGTATGTCATTTCATAAAAAGTCCGATTTTGTGTCAAAATACCTATATTAGAACAATGATATATATAAATCAAATATATATCCAAAGTCGCTCTTTCGAGATATGAAACACGCAATCTGAATTTCGTCAATCGGTCCAGTAGAACGGGAGATGTAGAATTATCCCTTCCCCCTCCCTGCAGTGTACATTTTACGGAAGTCGTCTAGAATTTGAATGAAAAATAATTGAAATTTGATTAAAAAAAGCCGTAAACAGTTTTTTAAATTGTGTTATATTGTAATATGCTTTCGTAAAATTTCAATCAACTACTATTTTTCACAAGCACTTTCATTTTAAATTCGAAGGAGAACAAAGATCGAAGCACAAAGAAGCGGGAGGGGTAATTCTAAATCTTTAGGGATTTAGCCATCCCAAGGAAGAGCCATTCTGCAGCTAATTTCAAGTTCCTAACCAACCGTAACCGCGGTGGATCCGAGCACGCACATTTGAAGCTCTCACTGACCGGCCAGCTGAGGTCTCCGGGCACCCGAACAACTGACCGCCGCAATTAACCCTTAATCTGCTAGTATGGGGCAGCCCTAAATGATAGCAACGGTCATGCAAGGGCTGCCATCAAACATTAAACGCTGCCGCAGTGGTTATCAGTCTCCATTTGCGGGCGCTTTTAGCTAGCTGTGCTGGGGCTTCCACGGAGAGGAATTACTAGAATGATAGAACATTATATCGTTGCTGTTGTTTGTACTGCTTTAAATGAGTTGGGCTAATGTGAACGTAACGCCCCCAACGCCGCTTTTATAAATGGGTTAACTAGAGAATGAGACCCGTGGTCACGCAAAAAGGTATCATTTGGACAATTTGTTACATTCCAATTAGCAAATAATCAACTCAGAAATCTCAAGCAAAGGCTGGCTCAGTTTCCTTCAAAATTTCAGAATTGTTGAATTCTTGTAAAATAAACAAAGCCTAAACCTAAAGAAACCCTCAGAGACTAATAACTTACATCTGTTAAACGCAATGTGATTTCTAACTGGATTAAATTTAAGAATTAGAAATGAATATTAGTTAAAAGAAAGTAAATAAATTAGCAACTAGTGCGATTTATTGTGCATTACTTAAACCTGGTCCGTTTTAAAGAGTTGCGTTTAGCTGATATTCGGGAAAAGAAACTTATACATCGATCATTATTCGGTATTCTTAAAACTCTTCATACGTTTTCAAATGTTCTTCTGTTAAAACTAGTCAAAAACTTCTTCGGTTTTCAAACCGGATTCCTTTTAATCTGTCCATAGCCATGAAAATCCTAATGATTTGTTAGCAATTATAACACAGTCTATTTATTCGGAGCACCAATCCAGTCTACAACAAAGCTAAATTCTAGCTCCGTATAGACGGACAATCAGGAAATTTATCACCCTATGCTAACCTTGTGGGGTTCCACCCTTTTATTTAACAGTTAAATGTGGGGAACCTCTTACACCGATAAGCGAATAATCGCTTGAGTGTGTGAACAGAAACTCAAGAAGGGTTAATTAACCTTTATTTCTCAAAATAAGAGTTAACACAGTCGGCTGCTGTCTCAGAGCGTACACCAAAGGCTCGGCTTGGGCTTGAACTTAAGCCATCAGGATTCTAAGTAGTTGGCCCCTAAATCTCAATTAAGTAGGCAAAGCTATCAATGGCCTGAAGGACGGCCGAGCGTAGTAATAGCTTAGAGAGAGACGTATCCCAAAGGCAAACGCGCGCTAGTCAGAAACTCTGGCTCTCTAACGAAGTCAGTGAAACATCGATTTGAATACTACTCTTACTCATTTGCATTAAACGCGTTTCTGAAAATACATTCTGGTAGGAAATTGTAAGCTGAAATTAGGACAGACAGGAAAGTGAGACAAACTTAAAGTAACTGTTATAAACTTAGGATAAGCCTTGGAACCTTCCAGACTAATAGCTATGAACTCAAGAAGAAGAAGGTTTGAAATATACCTTTCTGTTACAACTTCAACTTGACGAACTACACATCTCACAACGAAGGCCCCGTGTTCGAATCCCGGAGAAGGCATTAATGTTTGTGAATGTATAGTGTCTGTGCGGCAGAGGGCACTCTCAATATGTGGTGAGCTGAACGTCCTCTCCGGATGTTGGTAATAAAGGAAGAGTGGTAGGAGACCCTTGGATCCATACATCCTCCGGGGTGCTCTCCCTCATAATCCGGAGGGGCGGAACCGAGCAAAAGTCGGACTATCACCTATATGGTGCTCACGGCTCTTGCCAACGATAGGCACATATGACTCCTTGCCACAATGAATGTGGTGGAATTGCGCTGACCTTTGTTAGCCAAATGAGTTTGGCAACAACAGCCACAACATTTCATCTTGTGTAGCGTAAGTCACCGCTTCTTGCGGAGTTTAACAAGTGTTAAAGCAAAATTTAAGCAATTAAAGTATGAAGTTTAGACGTTAAAGTCCTACTGTAAGCTTTGATTTAGGCCTTCTAATCTCGTGAACAAACATGGCTAGCAGAAAACTGAAACCAGCCCAAGAAGGCTAAGAAATGTGTATCAGTTGTAGCTGTCGTAACCAAAAGGTCTTTAAAAACTCTATTTTCATATAGTATATCAACTAATTTTGCATCCTGAACGGAAGCCGACAAAAGCGACAATAAAGATAACAATAATAAGATAATGGATTAAAAAACATAAATAACTTACAAACTTGAAATTTGTTTTTGCATTTTCGCTCAACAGATGGTGATAGTTGTTTTAACACACTGCACATATAACAGCCTCCAGAAGTTCCTAAAATGTCATCCGCAATGATTTCTATCTATCTCTTTAGTCACACTCTTTATCCATGCTTGTCTACCAAAGCGAATATGATTTTCATTCTTGAAAGTCCAATAGTTGGACTGATTTCAAGGTTTTACACTATAAACTTTCTTCGAACCCATTTCCTTTGCCTTATTAAGATTATATTTATACCATATTATTTTTTCCAGCTTACTTACCTTCTTTACATGCGCAATAAAATGTTTGTTAATATTTTAATTTAAATATTTTGCTAATTTACTTTTACGTTAGTTTCTGGGTTTCCTTTTATAGTCAAAAAAAATATTTGGCTAATCAATGAATGTCTGTGTTACTAGCCTTGATGCAAGTACTTGATAAAACATCATATATCCTAGAATTCTCTTCATATAACTAGCTCGCGAGATAGGAATAAGAAACTGAGGATAATAACATCTAAATCTATTCAGCATCTTAATCTAAAACAAAGATCTAATTTTTTAATACCCCAGAAGGGCTATTAAACTCAAAATGATATTTTGCACCGAATTACTATAACAGGATTGTTTCATTGTCATTCGAGTCGGCTGCCATTCGACAAAATGTAAAGTATTTATCTTTCAAATTGAATCTGTCTGTTGTGGATTAACAAAGTAAACTGCTTGAAAGCAATAAATGCAGTTCTTAAGAATATTCGTTTCTTACTTAAGAATCGGATTGATTTAAGTAATAAAAAAGAGTGAGCGAAAAGAAAAAAAAATTTGAAAACTTTCAAATTTTATATTGCGCCCAAGAGGGCATTTTTCTAACGTTTTGTGAGTTAACTTTATCTATTAAATATCATGTTCTTCGCACTTAACCATAAAATTCAATTCAATATCAATATCACAAAATATTTAAAAAGAGCATATATTGAAGAAATGAAAATTATTTGGAAAATTTTGGAGACATCTTGGTTAACAATTGAATCAACAAACAGATTACAATCGAATGTTCGAGAAGCTTTTCTTTAGAGTTTCACTAAGAGTGTGTAGTTGCGGGTAAAAAGGTAATAATTTTAATGAAGCTAAGTGTGAAAAAATAAACTTTTGTTGAAGTAAGTTAACGAAACTTATTGAATTTATCGTATTTAAAAGTTCTTAAAATTCACAAAAAATCGTAGAAAAGATCAGTTTCAAGAAAGGTAAACTAAATTGTATTTTCCTGTCCGACTTAGAAGATATCAAAAGATCAATTTTCTGCTTAAGAAAAAACAAAACAAATTGTTCTTGTTTATTTCCCTGTGTGTTAAATTTCGTATCGTATCCTCGAAACTGATTTTGATATTACTTTTAGTTCTGTTTGGAATATCCAAGATAGAATCACCAAAATCACCAAATGAAAAATTGAAATTTCCTGTTTTCCCTGTGTTAGAACTAAAATTTGGTTTCCAAACAAAAAAATGTATTAAAACAACAAAGCATTCAGATTTTATACTTTCCGATTATATATATAT
>KK113714.1:630038-660799 GCA_000611955.2 Stegodyphus mimosarum
ATATATATATGTATTATATTTATTAAATATCATTTTCTTCGCACTTAAACCATAAAATCCAATTCAACAGCAATATCACAAAATATTTAAAAGAGCATATCTTTAGAATTTCCGCTACACAGTCTCGTACGCTTGAGATAAAAGTATTTTTCCGTGCAATGTTGCCATTGCTCGCTTTGAAATGGTTGAGTTTCTTAATCAAAAATTCGTTAAAGTATTACAAAATATGAAATAGATAATAAAACAAATTCAAAGTTCGGGCTTCCAGGTGCCCGTGTACGGGCGGAGGATTACGTTATTCAAAATTTGATGGCTCTAGGTACTGTCGTTTTTTTACAATGCGAGAAACATACATACATTCATGCAGATTATTCATTATTTAATTTCTTCAAATATAATACAAAGCGATAATGTTTGGTGGCAAAAATTTAAAAAGTGATTCGCCGTTTACAATGAAAAGCCGCTTTAATACTAATAACCCTTCTGGACTACCGCTCCTTTGAGCTAAAAATTTTAAAACACCCACACATTATGAGCTTTTAAGTTGGACTAAACAGCTGACAAAAAACTGCACCCAAAAGAGCACTGAAATTATACTTTTTTATCATCAGACCTGCAGTTTATCTAATAATGCAAAATTGCCCTGAACTGTAGTTATAATAATGTTGCGTGAGTACGGGTTCGTTATGGATTGAATGCACAAGTCGTTAAAAAGTTAACAAAAATTTATTCTTTCCACAAAAAAAAAATCAAAATGCTGAAATATTTCTTCCCAGATATTCTTACAATATCACAATATCTCAAACGTTTAGCAAAACTCAATTCATAAACAGAGAAACTAATTCTATCTCAGAGCGAAATCGCTACAATCAATAACAGCATTAAGTAAACAGAGAGCAGTTCGCTTTAAACAGCTACAACTACAACTGAGATGAGTCTAGTTTAGTCTGAAAATCTATTGCCGGGATACCACATAAGATGCGGTGTATCCGGCTCACTGAAGTTTGCAATAAAGTGCTCCTAATGTATTTTTCCTGACAAGAACTGAGATGAGGTGTTTCAACTCGGCTTTTATAAGCTTTTTAATTATCACTAGAACAATCTCGATTTTTCTAGATTTTTCTGGATGGCAACAGTAATTACGAGATATTTATTTAATAAACATTAAATGCACGCGCTTTTTTTATTTTTATTTTTCAGACGTAGCTTTCTCTTTAAAAATCGTCTGCGTTGCACCGGAAAATAAAGCAATTTTAATTACAATTCTAAATAAATAGCCAAATAAATATGATATCCGTAACAATATTATTACGTAAACATCTCTACAGCTGGAAATTATTTCCTCTTCACTGTAAAAAGATTGCACTCGAGTCTACGCAAAATTAGTTGTCTATGTTTCCATTCAGAGCGATGCATCAAATTAGTCACAATACTCCACAATATGGGCGAGTGGCCAAACAACCCCACTATGGCTGCCAGGTGGATGGGCTCTTGCTTATTGACCGTTGTGTAGAATGCTTTCAAGTCTAACCACAACTGCTGCCGGTTATTATCTGTTACTCTGTAAGCACCGTTAAGTATTACTTCATGCATATAGCGGACTTTAATTAAAATCCACGAAGAGGGGCCTCGTGGCTTCGAGGTGGTTCATACCGCGCATGTGCAATAATCTGAAATTAGATGGAAAGACATCGAGAAGTCCAACAGTGATTGCTAAGTAGCGAAGCAATACAACAAGTCTAGTTCTTCTTTTGGAAGCAACATTGATTGGCCAGTTTTAGTAACATTTTAAAAGTAGTATTTGTAGAGGGTTGATTTCTTTTTCTTATACACGTAATTTGAGTGCTAATGAATAGTGATTGAAAAATATTGTTTCTTCCATATTGTTACGGATTTCATATTTGTTTGGCTATTTATTTAGAATTGTAATTAAAATTGCTTTATTTTCCCGTGCAACGCAGACGATTTTTGAAGAGAAAGCTATGTCGGAAAAATAAAAATAAAAGCGCGCGTGCATTTAACATTTAATAAATAAATATCTCGTAATTACTGTTGCCATCCAGAAAAATCAAGATTGCTCTAGTGATTAATTAAAAAGCTTATAAAAGCCGAATTGAAACACCTCATCTCAGTTGTTGTTGTTAGTTGTAGCTGTTTAAATCGAATTGCTGTTTGTTTACTTTATGCTATAACGATTTCGCTGTGAGATAGAATTATTTTACCTGTTTTGAATTGAGGTTTGCTAAACGTTTGAGATATTCTGATATTGTACTAATATCTCTGAAGAAATATTTCAGCATTTTGATTTATTTCTTGAGGAAA
Organism: Stegodyphus mimosarum; assembly: GCA_000611955.2. Lineage (NCBI taxonomy): Eukaryota > Metazoa > Arthropoda > Arachnida > Araneae > Eresidae > Stegodyphus > Stegodyphus mimosarum. The sequence continues at coordinate 632,361 of KK113714.1, forward strand.
GAATAAATTTTTGTTAACTTTTTAACGACTTATGCATTCAATACATAACGAACCCGTACGCACGCAACAATATTTTATCTCATTTATATTGACCAAATTATAAATAGTGCTTTAAATATTTTATATCATTAATAAATCAAAGTATTAAGATCAGTTGAGTGAAAGTGTACCTTATTCCATTTCTCCTGTACTTTAAATTTTTGTTTAAGACATATTTATTCATCAAACTGCAGAAATTTGTGGATAGAATATTTTCTCAGAAAACTCATATTTTTTCTGATTAATACATCTTTCATCGTCTTGAATACCGGGCGCAGAATAACTATTCCATCGTAATCAAATTAGAGGCTAGAAATTACACTCTGTTTAGCACTGAAGGAAATATTAATAAATGCATATTTGTCGTATATTTGATCTTTAACTGAATGCAAAAAGTATTCATTGAATCTTAATAAGTTTGAATATCAAATGACATACTTACAGAACAAAAAGAACAGACTTAAAAATCTAACAGAGTTTCACTCTAAACTTCGGAAGAAACAATATCACTGCTGCATGAATTAAAAGTTACATGAAAAAAAAGCATTCATCAAAATTTCTTCATAAATGTCCTTTTTAAATGTCGTTCATAAATGTACGAAGCAAAGGATGTATTGTAATAGCGAAAAATTTCGTGTATCATACATCAACAAAAATCGAAAATATCCATTTTGACTACTCTGGAATCCATCCGAACGATGTGTTTGCATAATATCTGTATGTACGGATAGAATAAAGGTCTTTATTTTCCCCCAAAACAGATTAAAAAAATGGATTTAAAATGGATTCAGCAGAGATTTTTTTCATGGCATCTGTACTTACGTACGTAAGTATGTATGTATCTCGCATAACTCAGAAACAATTAGGTTTAGAGCGTCGAAATATTGCCCATGGGACAGCTATAACATATAGTTCTGCACCTCTCTCTTTGGTTGATATCGGCCACACCACGAAATTCTGCTACTTATTAAAATTCGCAGAAATAGTCTAGTACCTAATCGCTTTATTTATCATTGTCTCAAAAGAACATGTGTTAAATAGTCTCTGTAAATCATTTAACTGATAGAGATATGAAAATTTGTTCCCAAACCTGAAAAGGTGGTATAAGTTGGATGACTATCAGTTGAAGGATTTGTAAATAGTATAATCACCGAAATAATTGTATATAATGTAAAAAATCGTTGTTTTCTAGTATTTTCTTATTCTTTTGTTTTCACTAAAAAATGAGCCTATTTCAATATTCTAAGACTGCTAAATAGCTTATTAGTAGTGATGATTACTTCTTCTTCTTTTCTTCCACGTTCCACTACGCCAGTTAGCCAGAAATTAATTAATTTCCTTTCCCTAGTCAATATAAAATCAAAATTTTAACAGACGTAATTACACTCGCAAAAGAACTCCACAACCACTTCCCACCTGCATGCCAAAAATTGCTTCTCAAAAGTTACCCACTGTAACAATTCAAAGGATCCCTCACATCTGCTCTCTACATGTCGTATCGCATACCAAAATCCTTCTGAGTAAGAAAACACTTTAACGGTAGAAAGAACGTAAGTTAATTTATTCATATTCTGGCCTTTTATGTATATTATGTACATTTAAAGTTGTATATTTTTTATACCTTATTTTATAAATTATCTTTCATTTTTTCAACTTCAGTTTCATTAATTTTCAAAATATCGCATTGTTTATTATTAATTAATTATTTTTTAGTTATTGTAAATTAAACGGGGGTTGTTTTGTCCCCCTTGAAACCTCAACCAATTTCCGATCAATGAGGATAATTTCTAAGTCTATTGATTAATTTTCATTTAGAAAGTTTCCATTTCTATTTTTCATGATTAAAATTCAAGTTCCTTTTTAAAAAAATTATTTTCGAGATTCAGTTTCAATGCTTCTCGATTACTTCATTCAGATCCAATTCTACTAATTTTACATTAGGAGTCAATATACTCAATTTTACTTTAGTGAATAAATTATATATACATACTCACTTTGTTACTTGGCTCGGTGAGCTCAGTTTTTTATTCATATATGTTTGTAAATTGTGCATTTTTTGCTTTGAAAGTGGTTGAGTTGTGTTGTTCTTATGTTCCGATTGCAGTTTTCACGTCTTTAGTTAAACTGCATGCAATAGTTGTAGAATTATTAACAATTTAGCTGTTTAAGAGCTACTAAGCCTAACGGCGCAGACATTTGTTAACATTTGAAACTCTTAGTAGAATAATGAATTAAGCCAGTTTGTGCATCAACTTCAGTTTCTTTTTGTCGAGTGGGATCAAACGTAAACTTTCAATTTTGTGCACCGAAAATTTTGTCTTTCTGCTCAAATTGCTTGCTGTTGCAAAGAAACGCTAATTTTATTGTAAAAAAATATTTTTTTCCAACTATTTTTAACTGTATTGGGTGTTTTATGTTTTTCTATATTTTTCAATTTTTAATGAAGATGTTTTGAGATTTTATGTATTTTAGCCTTGTAGTGAAGTGAGAACTGAATTAATTGGACGAGAACTATATCTCTAATGCAATTCGAGGAATAAGTTTAAATGAAATGGAGCAAAAAAATGCGTATAATTTAATAGGCCGTACAAGGAAGCTATGTAGTGTCTAATCAGATTTTTTATTCTGGCAAAGAGAAATAAATATTTCTAAGCCGGTTTAAATTAATTACCTTCTGTTAAATCCTGTCCGTTTATTAAAAACAGGAAACTAAGAATAAGTATTAAAATTGTGTATCATCTGTAACACATATTCCTCATTTCCGTATTAAAAAAAATATTTTGCAGCAATAGTTTTGCCCATGATAATTTTTTTTCTTACTTAATCTATATTTCTATCATAAGTAAAACATTGCAAATCAGATATAAATAAATTACCCATTTTCGTAAATTCGCTGCTAAATATTTTCGCTGCTTAATTGTTTCCCGAACATCAAACTTTTGAAGAACATTATTTTCCTGCAGAAGGCGAATTTGATTTCTTTTACATATGCAAAATATTTTTTTGTTTGTTTTTTTTTTCTGGATTATAAGTAAAAAGCAAAATATTGATATTATTAGTGAATTTTCTTAAATTATTTTTGATTATATTCCACCATTTCTGAATAAATCTTTGTAATTTGTCTTTGTCAGTCTTTAAAATCCTTAATAGCAGATATTAGCTACTTAAATTTAAGCAAAAAATTCTATTTCAATTTCTTTGCCTAAAAAGACAATAAAAAGATGACTTTTGAAGAAAAGAAAAGTTGAAGCATATTAGTAAACAATTATATGTGGCATATTAGTGCCACATATTATTATTTAAGAGATGAATTAATAAAGATTGAAAATTTTCAATCCTAATTTGTAAACGCTTTCGATGTATTGATTAATAATTGAGATTCTTTGCTCTTACTATATATTATAAATAAAAGCCTAACTGATCACTAAAAATATAGATCTAGATGCAAATTCATAGCACAAGAAGCATTATCTTCATCTTCGAAGAAAGGATAGTAACTGCGAACACTCAAATGTACACGAATAGAGTTCATTTAAATTTACAAACGATAATATTTGAATTCGTATTAAAAAAGTTTAGACTAAATATACATTTGCTGCACTTTAATTGAAAGAATTATTTTTTTATCATTAATCACATTTTATTCCAAACAAATCCCCAAACACACTTGTTTCAAAAAAAAAACTAACAACGAAATAAATTTTAATTCTTAAAAACACAGTTCATTTACATTTCTTCTAAAATAAGGCAAACAAGTTAACTTTTATTTTCCTACTCTTTAAAAGGAAGCTTGTATTACTCTTATTTTAATTTTACTATACTAAAATTAAACAAAGAGTTATTTATGTTTTGTGGAAAACAGCAAAAACGTTATCGAGAAAATTTGCTGCATTTCCTTGTAAATTGTAAAGAAAAATGTTATGAATGGATCTTACCACGTTTATTTAATCTTTTTTTATGAAATGATTATCTGCAGTGACTAAGACACGATTTATGAATTAAATATTTTCACAGTTTGTAATTGCATTTCAATAATCTTCATCAGTTAAATACAGGTGGTTATGAAAATAATGGAAACACCCAAGATTTACAAGGAATCCTTTACTAATATGTCGTAGGACCGCCTTTCGTATGCAATACATAAAGGATTCGTTTGGGAATCGAATCATGCGGCTGCTGAAGAGAAATATTATACCACTCTTCATGGAGATATTGTGAAAGGTTCGGGAGAGAAAAGGGTCTTTAAGCAAGGAATTCGAAAACAATCACATTTAGGGTGAAATTATGCATATACTTAATCATAGGTGCTAACATTTATTTCAAACTGTAACAGCCAATCATACAGACATTACATGATTTCCTTATGCGACCAAATAAATTATACACAGTTTTTGTTGCATTTCATTTAAATTTATTTTCTCGAATTTTATTAGAAATATATTTCTCATTCAAATCACTTTAATTCTCACTTCGCGGCAAGGCGAAAATACAGAAAATCTCAAAAGAAACTTGATTAAAAATTGTAGAATCCAGAAAAACATAAAACACCATACCGTTAAAAATAGTTTAAAAAAACGTTCTTACAAGAGAAATTAGAGTTTCTACCGAAAGCAAGCAAATCGGGCAGGAAGACAAAATTTTCGGTGCACAAATTGTTAACTTTGGGCCCATTAGGCAAAAAGACACTGAAGTTCGTGCAAAAACTGACTTAATTCACTACTCTATAAGAGTTTCAAACGTAAACAAATCGTAGCCACTTAAAATTTTGAATTGTTCATAACTCTGCAAATATTGCATGCAGATTAGCTAAAGGCTTAAAAACCTTAACCCAAGAAGAACATAATACTCACTCTCAATACATTTATTCTATTTGTAAAAAGCAAATACAAATGTAAAATTAATTATAATTGCAAAAAGATTAATTACTCCTGCGAGCCAATTATACAATATCATTTAAATTCTAAGAGCACAATATCAATTACAATATCAATTACAATCTACAATTACAATATCAATTAAATTCTAAGAGCATAGTTAAATTAAGTGTACGTATTTAAACAATGAGAAAAATAAAAAGAATAAAAAGTACATAATCCAAAAATTAATCTCAATTTTTTTTAAATCTAAAACAAATTAGCATAACTGAATAATTGTTAAGCAGGCAGGAAACAGACTTATCAAGAGGAAGTTGCCTTCAAACCTAACTCTTCAATTACTCAATTCGTGTTTCGTCATCCAAATAGGCAAGGATAAAAATTCAAAACCAAAAGTAAAATCAAATGTTGTAAAATACTCAAAAGGAAATAAATGAAATTAAACTTGTTAGAATTTTGAGAAATTAAGCAAGTAAAAAGACAGGATTACTGATTAAAGGTCAATAGGTAGAAAACCGAATTATTTAAAAGCAAAACAAGAGTAATTTAGAAACGCTTTATTTTTAAGTAAACAAAAATAATTTATAAACTCTTGCCTATTGAAAACTTCCTCTACACGAATTATGGATGTAAACCTAATAACTATAAACCTAAGAACTATACGCAACATATCAAAATATAAAAATAATACTAAAAAGCCAGTAAATTGCAAGTTCTAATTTAACTTACCTAGAACTACACATCTGAATTCCTGTGAGAGGACTAGTATTTGCTAAACTAAGTGAGGTTGAGTAGTCTGTTGCTGCTAAATGTAAAAATAGATGGAGCTAATAATGTAAAGTTGAGTGTAAAGCTGCTACCTGCTAGAGTATTGTGAAAACCTATTTGTGAACTTTAATATAAAATGTAAAATTCTGTTTTGTGTGCAAAAATGTTGCTAACTAGAGGCATGTAAAAATGTGTAAAATGGTAAAATATTGTAAACTGCTGTTTGTGAAAATAGATGTTGCAACCTGTTACGGATGTAAAAATGTTTTAGAAAAAGATTTTTTGAAGTAAAATTAACAGTTCGAAAAAACATTTTAATAGAATAAAGTGATTTTAATTAAAATTTAATTTAAAATTTAAAATTTTAAAAAAATTTTAAAGAATTTTGTGTAATAAAACAGAAGTTGTACAAGTTCAATCAAAACTTTAACTAAATACTGGCCAAAGTTAACGAAAAATTAGAAAAATAGATAAAAATCTTCACTCAATTCGAGCTATAATTTAGATTTCTTAAAAGAGTTCGCCCTTCATTAGTAAAAGGAAAAAATCCAGTATAGATAAAAATTTATACAATTTAATTAATAAATATTTACAAGAACCCTTAACTCTTTAAAATCCTCCATTACCCTCCAGTTAAGGTTTAAAGTAATATTATTATAACATAAAGAACCAAAAAATTAAAAAGAAAAGTTAATGCCTACCTTTTTAATATAGAAATTTAAAAAATTAATAAATTGTGTTGGGACTTGATTATTAACTTGAACATTAATTAGTTTTATTATTTCTTCCTTTAAATATTCTATTTCAGTATACATATTTTTATTCTAATTATTTGGCTATAAAATGTGTTATCTATTACTTTTTTAGAGATATTAGAGTTCCAATTAATCAGTTTAATAGTTTCAAACTGGAATGTCCTCCTTTTATCATATAATTTAATTTTGCTGTGTTTAATTATGAGCAGTTCAAGGTATTCAATATGATTTTGATTTGTATTAGTTCTATTAAGCGTTAAACTATCTGGATAAATTTTGAATTGTTCAAAAGCAGAATTATTATTGAAAGTTATAATATCATCAATGTATCTAAATGTATTTGCAAATAACTTTAGGATATTGTACGGCCTTGGTTACGCTAACTTGGCTTTTTTAAGGGTATGGGCGACATTTCATCATGCCAGCGGAAGTAAATACTACAGAATAAATACTACAATAATAAATACTACAGTAATAAATACTAATTAATAAATATTACAGGTAATAAGTAATACTACAGTTAATCCCTTAGCAAGGGAAAAGTATTACGGCTGTCTACTAGAGGAAGTACGTCATCGAATGACAACCATTGCCTGCCATACCACAATAAGCTGTTTCTCCCTTTAATTACTATACTACAATAATAAATACTACAGACAATAAGTAATACTACAGATAATCCCTTAGCAAGGGAAAAGTATTACGGCTGTCTCCCTAGAGGAAGTACGTCATCCAATGACAACCATTGCCTGCCATACCACAATAAGCTGTTTCTCCCTTAAATTACTATACTACAATAATAAATACTACAGACAATAAGTAATACTACAGATAATCCCTTAGCAAGGGAAAAGTATTACGGCTGTCTCCCTAGAGGAAGTACGTCATCGAATGACAACCATTGCCTGCCATACCACAATAAGCTGTTTCTCCCTTTTTGGCGTCAAGGCTGTTCTCCGAACAATATACATAACTTTAATTCATTCTTATTCAAACTTAGTTGGAATTTATATTCATTAGCAAAAACAAATAGCTTACATTGTAGAGACATTAGGTATTTTTGGAAGCATCAGACATGAAAAATGAGCAACGCCTTCGCCGGGAATCGAACCAAGGACCTCTCGGTTACGCGTCGAGCATGCAGACTACTACACCACCAAGGCATGCGAAGAAGGCGGGAGAAATACCTTATAACATATTTGTGTAGAACTGTTTGCTCCCGTTGGAATTCCTTTACCCTTATAATTGAATTTAATGTAGTTATTAAAAAATGCACAATGAAGGTAAATTTTCCATCTTCCAAACACAGCAATTCAGAGGATGCTTAGCATGTCAGGAAAAAGCTGTGGGAATTGCATTAAGCTAGTATAAATTTCGTTTAATGGTAGAGAAGTATAAAGGTTTTCAAAGTCATAGCAGAAAATGTTCTTTATCTCTAAACTTTTAAATTTGTTGATAACTGGCGAGTTATTATAAATATTCCAACAATAGTTGTGCTGCTTAAAAAACAAGATGATGAATTAAAGTACAGATTTTTTTAAGTTTAATTGCAAATATGTAATCCAAATTCTTTTTTAAATTATTTGTACCATTTGCTATAAATCTAAATTTGAGTGGTGACTTATGGAATTTAGGAAGAGCATAAAGATTTGCTAATCTATTGTAATTAGATGGTTGCGTAATTTGTAGTACTACAAACGTATACGCATATGTACGTACGAGGAAGTTTAGTGTCAGGAAGGAAAATGCATAACTACATGTTACACAATATACAAAATTTCAACGTTTTAAAGCTGCTCATTTTTTAGATACATATGTACGTACAGACGTGAAGGAAAAAATCTCTTGTAAATCCTTTTTACAATACGCTTTGGGAAAAAACAGTCCTTTATTCTGACCGTACGTACAGATGTCAAGCAAAAACATCATTGAAGTGGATTCGATAACAGTCAAGATGGATCATTTCGTTGAACTATATCGGAAATTTTTCTGGATTACAGTGCTTCTTTTACTTTGTAGAAGGAAGTAAAAAATGACTCATACACAGATTAATTCCCTGTCCCAGAAAAGGTTATCAAAAGAAAAATCATTGTGAGACTGATTGTAAGCCTAAAAACATCGATGCAAATCATTGCAAAAGGGAAAGGTAAGATACAACTTTCATAAGAAGTTTTGAAAAAATATTAAAATTTAATAGTAAATTTAAATGCTTATAAAATCCAAATAAATATGAATTTTACAAATTATTAAATTATATTTGTTAATTTTTCAACTTTTCATTTTCTTAATTTGTGTTTACTTTTAGCTATATTAATTATAAGTTATTATATTCAAATCTACAAATTTAGAAATATTTATTTTTAATAGCTTTCTTTCATGCTGGGGCCTTATATACAGCCTTTTCTTTAAAACATAAAAATTCTGGAAATACATATCCAAATTTGACAGCAACAATTTCAAAAACAAAACGAATGAATTCTTTAAAACTCTTGATAATCTGCCAGTAATGAAATGACTTTATTTTAATCTTAATAGAACATTGTTACTTCCTGGAAAGAAAATGGTTTTAAACACTCTAATTACCAGTATTGTCTAAATTGTTTAATATCAAAATATTTTGAAAGTATTTGTTTGTATTGTAGAGACAATTGTTTTTCCACTTCACTTCCTTCCTCGTTGATAGACAGACTTTATTCCAATTCGTGAATCAATACAACTTATATTTTTATTTTAAAATTTGCATTCACCATGTCTAGCGTATTTCTTTTATTAAATATAGAACGTGGCACAAAAATAATAAAATTTCTTCTTTGTGAAGACTATTTATCATTCGATACTTCAAATAAAACAGAAAAGAAAATAAACCAAATAAAACAGTGCAATCATATTTCTAATCATCAGAAAATTAATTCCACTGCATTTAATGCATGACGTATCACGCAAGACTGTGGATTCTTTATTTCAGAATCAAACCAAAATTGTAATTCTCTTATTTCCAGTAATATGACTAAAATTAAAATATCGAAAAGGAAAAAAGCAAGATTTTTAAAACATTCAGAATTCTTTTACCCATTTTAGCGTAAGTCGTTTTCAATCAATAATTAATTAAAATTCTTACTATTTATGAAATTAATTCTAAATAAATCTTTAGACGGTAAATTATAGGAATGTTAGAAATAGTGAATTAATGAAAGATGGAGTCAAAAATTATTTGATCGGCTGTTTTATTTCCTTTATACAATCCTCAGATTTAATAAATAGGAAATTGTAAAAAAATGCTTACGATCACTAAAAAGTAGCAAAATAATATTTTAACACAGATTACATTTGATAAATGCAAGAAATACATCGGAACTTTGACATCTGCTAATTTCTTAAACAAACCATATAATGTATATTAGAAAATTCAAGTGAAATAAATATGAATTTCACAAATTATTAAATTATATTTTGTTTGATGTAAACTTTGCACAAAAAAAGGGACAGTTTTATATCTTCCGTTCCACTGAGCCGAATGACGAAATTTAATTTCTATTTGTCATGTTTCGAAAGCGCAACTTAGGATATATATTAGATTTATATAAAGCATTTATCTACCATAAGTTCTACGACTCAAGTTATGCCAAAGTGCCACGTTTTGTAAAAATCGCAGAAGTAATTTTTGAAAACTTAGCTGTAAAAATTTCAACTCCTTAATGTTAATTAAATATGGTATGTATTTATTAATATCACTTTTTTTACTTAACTTACTGGATTTCTTTTTTAGCAGTTCGAAATTTAGGCTCAATCCAAATAAAATTCGCTGCTATTTTCTTTTTAAAATGTGTACTTTTTAATTTTTATAATTTTTTCTAAAATCATTTTGAATTATGTTTGATATTATGTAAGTGTATTTTTTTCTCGTGCTGAAAAGCGGAACGTGACTTGTTTCGGGTTTCTAAGCTGCCTTGGAACCGCAAACGATTTTTATTTTAAGATTTTGTATTCTACTGTGTGAGAGAATAAGAGTTAAAAATGGTTGTGTGAATACTTTCAAGAGGAAAGTAAATAAAGAGTTTTTTTATTATTATTACAGTCCACTATTAATCAGCGACGGTTCGTACATAAAGGTTTTTTCGTCCGTTGAGCCGGAGATACAGTGCAATTGGTGAGTCACTGCATTTTTATATCTTTGTGATTAGATAATACTTTCTGATTAGATAATGGAATTTTCTACGCTTAAAACGAAGAAGCGTGTAGCTAAGACTAAGTTAACTAAATTAAAAGAGAAAATTACTGCGAACGATGACTCTGCTGATTTCGCTCAGCTGGAACTTTTTAAATCTAAATTAAGTACTTTAATGACTGAAATTTCGGATATTTTTAGTAACATATTTTTAGTTTTGAAGCGAAAGATATTGATGCCTTTATTGAAGAACAACAGAATATACAAGATAATATTGATGAGCTATTTTTATTGTTAACCAGAGTTAATGCTAAGAACGTTAAGGATTTAAGTGTGGAGGCTAATTCTTGTGAAATATCAAGCATTCGCTTGCCTAAGCTAACTCTTCCCGTATTTAGTGGGAGTGTTGAAGAATGGTTATCATTTAATGATTTATTTAAAACGGCGATAGTGGATAATGACAAATTATCGGGAGCACAAAAATTACAATATTTAAAATGTTCTTTAAAGGAAGATGCATTGAGAATTGTTCAGGCTTTAACTATTTGTGATAATAATTTTGAAATTGCGTGGAATTTACTGTGCCAAAGATTTTCAAATAAGAGAGAATTACTTTCATCATTATTAAAGAAAATCTTATGTTTAACAAGTTTACAAGCTGAAAATCCTAGTCAATTATTGACTCTCGTAGATACAGTGAAGGAATGTATATGTTCATTTGAGACTTTGGGTTTCAAAGTAGAACAATTCGCTGATACTATTTTGATGTTTATAGTACAATTTAAGTTGGATTCTTCAACGAGAAGTTGGTGGGAGCGAACTTTAAAGCGAGAGGAAATACCAACCCTTAATGACCTGTTAGAATTCTTAAAGTCACATGCCAGAACTCTGCAAGCAGGTAAACAACAAGGTGTTAGAAAACAACCTACGAAAGAGAAATTAACCTCTTTAGCTTCAGAGATTCAAGCGCACTGTACTTATTGTAAAGCTGGTCATTCAGTATTGAAATGTAACAAGTTTTTAAGTCTAAATGTTCAGGATCGCATTAATTTTGTCGAGAAAAACAATCTGTGTTTTAATTGTTTAGTTTTACATCATAAAGCTTTGGAGTGTAGAAGTATTTTTAAATGTAAAAAATGCTTTAAACATCATCATACATTGCTGCATTTTGAAAGGGCTCAAAAGGAGCCAGAACCACTTAAAAGAGTTATCAATAGTTCAAGAGAGTTATCGGTGACTGCTAAGCCATTTTCTCCCATAATGGAATCTAGTACCCAATCGGCAAAGTCTGAGGAGAATTTTACGAACTCTAGTCCAGTAATTAAATCTTGTGTATCAGACTTTGGTTTTCAGCGTGAGGTTTTGCTATGTACTGCTGCTATTAAAGTATAAGATTCATCTGGTGAATACCAGTTGTGTAGAGCATTGATCGACTCTGGCAGTCAAGCGAACCTGATTACCGAAGAGTGTGCAAGAAGATTAGGGTTACCGAGAAAAAATGCCAAGGTTTTTATTTCATGTTCGGATACAAAGACTAATGGAATTGCTAAAATTAGTTTTGTCCCGCATTTTCCAGCTAAAGTTTCATTTATAGTTCCATTATTTATCATCAATAGAATTATTGGAGAACTGCCGCATTTTACTATAGATAAGCAGTACATAGAGGAATATAATGATTTAATGTTGGCGGATCCGACATTCTACAAGAGGGGGCCTGTTGCTATACTGTTAGGCGTAGATGTTGCTTTACCGCTTCTGAAGGGAGAAACGATTAAATGCGGAGAAGGTAAACCAATAGCCTCTCGTTCTGAACTAGGATGGATTATTTCAGGTAGTGTGGATACTTCAACAGAGGATAAACCCACTATCTATGTGAATAATATACAAGCGGATACTGAGCAGTTGCTGTCTAACTTTTGGAAATTAGATGCTGTACCTACATTTGATTTGCTTACTAAGTCGGAGAGAGCATGTGAGGATCACTTCAAATCTACATTTAGAAGAGACGAAAGTGGTGTATACGTAGTGAAATTACCCTTTCATTCCTCGCCTTCCCAGCTTGGAGATTCGAGACAGTTAGCTATACGTAGATTCAAGTCTTTAGAGAATTCATTATTAAAAAGGCCTCAAATTTATGAACAATATAAGGATTTCATGAGGGAATACCTTGAGCTAAGACATATGAAAAGAGTGCCTGAGAGAGAGATTTTTACTGATTCTGCGTATTAGATGCCTCATCATGCCGTGTTGAAGGAATTAAGTAGTTCTACTAGGTTGAGAGTTGTCTTCGATGCTTCAGCTAGAACAACCTCTGGACTTTCATTAAATGACCTTTTGATAGTTGGGCCGAGAGTTCACCAGGAGCTGTTTCCAATTCTTCTACGATTCAGAACTTACAAAGTCGCGGTATACGCCGATGTGGAAAAGATGTTCAGACAAATACGAGTTCACCCTGAAGATACAAATTGGCAACGAATAGTATGGAGAAATAGTCCTAGTGAGTCTTTGAGTGCTTTTAGATTGGTAACAGTGACGTATGGAACTACCAGTGCACCATATTTGTCTACTAGAGTAATGAAACAACTTGCATTATACGAACAAGCTAGATTTCCTTTGGCATCGAAGGTTGCCCTTCGCGACTTTTATGTAGATGACTTACTTTCAGGAAAGCAAAGTGAAGAGGAAGCGATAGCTTTAGTTCAGCAGTTGACTGAAATGATGGAAGGAGGTGGATTTCGAACAGTTCAATTATTTTAGAAAAGATTCCTGAGTCGTTAAGAGAACCTAGTACATCTCTGGAAATAACCAGTGATAAAAATGTGAAGGTATTGGGTATTTATTGGAACCCCTCTCGTGATACATTCCATTTCTCAGAGTGAATAAATGATAGAGTTCACCAAGAGAAGCATTTTAGCAGAGGTGGCCAAAATGTTTGATCCATTGGGATGGTTAGTGCCTACTATAATATATGCGAAAATATTATTACAAGAGTTGTAGAGCTTAAAACTTGGTTGGGATGAAGTCGTGGACAAGAGAATAAATAGGAAGTGGAAACGATTTTACTTAGAATTACCCTTACTATCAAGTTTACAAATTCCGAGGTATGTCTTAAAACCAAAGGCAGTAATTATAGAAATTCATGCTTTTTATGACGCCTCAGAGAAAGCTTATTGTGCAGTCATTTACCTCAGAATAATCAGCGCTGATTCTTCAGTCAAGGTTAGCCTTTTAACATCGAAAACTAGAGTTGTTCCCTTGAAAACCCAGTCTCTTCCTAGATTAGAGCTATGTACTGCGTTACTTTTAACAAACTTTTTGCATGTAGTGGTATCATGCATAGAACTACCAATTAACAATATTTACGCGTGGACAAACTCACGGGTTACATTGGCATGGATTTCGTCAGAACCTCGCCGTTGGCTACCTTTTGTGGCAAATAGAGTTGCAAGGATTCAGGAAGCTGTTCCAGGTATTCAATGGAATTATGTGGTTGGAAAAGAAAATCCTGCAGATTTTGGAACCAGAGGTTTGATTCCATCAGAATTTTTAAGATGCGAATTATGGATGAAGGGACCACAATGGTTAAGCCAACCAATGATTCATGTACAGCAAGATTTAAGTGTAGAATTAGAGAGTGAGATTATGCTAAAAGAAATGAAAAAGAGTTTCATTTCAAATGTTTTTAAGTTCGAGGAACCCAGTGTATTTTCTAAGTTTTCATCCTGGTTAAAGCTATGTAGAGTGTCAGCTTGGTGTATAAGATTCAAGAATAACTGTAGTAAGTTACCCGCAGAACGTATAAAAGATTATTTGGTCTACTGAAGAACTTCGTGAAGTTACCTTTATGATCGTTAGGATCGTACAAAATTCTGAATTTCCAGAAGAGTTATCCTGTTTAAAATCAGGTAAACCTTTAAAACCATCGAGCAAGCTTTTGCCGTTAAATCCTTTCTTAGATTCCGCAGGGATAATACGTGTAGGCGGAAGGCTCAGAAATGCTAGAATTTCAAATGATCAGAAACATCCTATGATTTTACCTAAGAGTCATAATATTACGCATTTGATTATTAGGCACTATCATGAAACATATCTTCATGCAGGTACTGAACTACTCATTTCTGTCATAAGACATAGATTTTGGATTGTGAGTGCTAGAGATATTATTAGAAAATGTTTAAATCAATGTGTTATTTGCCGTAGATTTAGAGCCCAAACTGCAACTCAGCAAATGGCAGATTTGCCTGCTTCAAGAGTTACTCAAAGTAGAGCTTTTTCTCGTGTAGGAATTGATTTTGCAGGACCATTTAACGTCAAATATCGCAATGGTAGAGGAGCTAAAATTTTCAAATGTTATATATGTTTATTTATTTGTTTTACTACTAGAGCAATACATTTAGAATTAGTCGGAGATCTTTCAACAAAATCATTCCTTGCGACACTTAAGAGGTTTATCGCTCGTAGAGGCAAACCGTGTGAAATTCATAGTGATTGTGCAACGAACTTTATAGGAGCTAACAAAGAGCTAAGGAAAGTTCTATCAACTGTTCAACGTGATGAACACCTTCAGGGGTATATTTCTTCAGAGAATATTAAGTGGTTATTTAATCCGCCCTCTGCACCTCATTTTGGAGGTCTTTGGGAAGCGGGGATTAAGTCGATGAAACACCACTTAAAGAGGTGTTTAGGAACACTTATTCTAACTTATGAGGAATTTTTGACTTTAATAACCCAAATTGAATCCTGTCTTAATTCTAGGCCATTAGTACCAGCTTCGAGCGATTGCAGTGACCTGGAAGCCTTAACGCCAGGACACTTTCTTACAGGAGCGGCTTTAAGTGCTCTTCCAGAACCTAACCTGATTCAAGATAAGCTGAGTTACGGTGACGGATGGAAAACTTGCAAAGGCTATTTCAACAATTCTGGAAGAGATGGAGTAGTGAGTATTTGTCGAGGTTACAACAACGACCCAAGTGGTGTAAGCTACAGCGAGATTTGAAGATTGGTGATATGGTTCTCATTAAGAACGAGAATTTACCTCTACGCTGGAAGCTAGGCAGAATTGTTAAAGTGTATCCTGGTCTGGATGACAAAATTCGAGTGGTGGACTTACGCACATCCAGTGGTGAGATAAAGCGACCAATAGCAAAGCTATGCCCTTTGCCATTCAATTCCGGAGATTAGAGACTTTAATTTTTTTTTTCTTTCCCAGAGGTTAGAGACTTTAATTTTTTTTTCTTCTTGTTGATAATTTTCAATTTAATGTTTGAAACCCCCTTGAGAGTTCAAGGCTGGGGGTATGTTTGATATTATGTAAGTGTATTTTTTTCTCGTGCTGAAAAGCGGAAACAGGAGGAAACAGGACAGGTTTCGAGTTTCTAAGTTGCCTTGGAAACCGCAAATGATTTTTATTTTAAGATTTTGCATTCTACTGTGTGAGAGAATAAGAGTTAAAAATGGTTATGTGAATACTTTCAAGAGGAAAGTAAATAGAGAGTTCTTTTTATTATTACAGTCCACTATTAATCAGCGACGGTTCGTACAAATTATAGCCTATAAAATTTTTACCATCATCTTAATGAAATTGTATTTTTAGGCACACCCTGCAAAACATTAGAGTTTTTTTATTTTAAATTTCCGAAGATACACGTTAATTTACACTGGTTATCAGAAATTAAGGGAAAATAACAAAAATCACTATTGTTGAAAAAATTACTTGAAAAATTTTATGAAACTTGCCCACAATATACAACACATAGTACGGTATCAAATAACATAAAAAGAAATTCCCAGACAATTATGGTAGTATAGAAATTACCGCATGTATAAAATGGACAAATCGAAGATGTCAGTTTGCTATAGGAAAAGTACCTTTAATATGGAATAGGATCGCCTCTAGAAGCAATACAACACATACAGCGATGTATGATGCTTTCAATTATGTGGTTTATCAGTTCCATAGGAAGAGATAGCCATTGCTCTTGCAAAGCAGTTGCAAGCGCGGCAAGGGTCTGAGGGGGCGGATTGAGAGCAGCTAGACGTCTCCCTAAAGCACCCCAAAAGTGCTCGATAGGATTCAAGTCTGGGGATCGAGCTGGCCACTCCATGCGCATTATTGTTTCCTGTTGAAAACAATCATCTACGATGCGAGCCCTGTGTGGTCTTGGGTTGTCGTCCTGTAACAGGAAAACATTACCTATTGCCAGGCATATGGGCGCACATAAGCATCAAGGATGTCATCTCTATAAATCTCAGCATTCACTGGCCCACCAGCGGCCGAGCGGTAAAGACGCTGAACACTGGTAGTTCGGTCTGAGGTTCGAATCCCGCGAACGGGCTGGCTGCATGGGCGTTTTCGTGGTTTTCCCCATGTGTAACGTGTATACGAGCCAGTTTCCCTTAGAAAGTCCTCCACGAAGGCATCCCTCCCTTTAGGCAGATAGCCCTCGTGTGCTTTGCCGTAATTGAATAACCTAACCTAACCTCAGCATTCACTGTTCTCCTTGGAAAGATATGGAGGTCTGTGCGTCCACCCACAGAGATGCCACCCCAAACACAGACACTGCCTCTTGTTGTGTCGCGAATTCTGTGTTTTTAATTTAAGTGTTTTTAATCATTTAAGTAATCAATATTTAAGTATTTTATTTGTATTTGTAGTTGATTTTTTTAATCTGAAATTGTGAAGAGCGTAATGAATCTATATATATTGTAAAGAGTGTATTTAAAATCTTTAGGCAATTATTTTTCCTTCAACGGTTCAATTTTCTAACGCAGAAAGGGGAGCGTCTTTTAACGGAAGTAACATCTGTGGGAATAGCCTTTAAAGATGACAGTTTCAATTTTGAGCAGTATATCGTTGTTCCCTTGTCTTTGTAAGCAAACAGTAAAAGTGGCTATAGTAATTGGCCTCCCGCTGTTCACTTACGTTTCGGCTTTGAGATTGTCGCCTTGCTTATAGTTTCGGAAGAAAGGGAAAGGTTGTAAATTGGATCTTGAAGGGGCAGCTTTTTTGTTGTTTCTTAGATTTTTCGCTTGTTAGTAAGGGGGGTCGAATTTTAGTTTCCAGTTTTCGCAGGTGCTACTGTAGACAATGTCTTAATTCTGATTCGTTTGTGGGTTTGAATTGTCCGGTTAAATTACATTGAAAAGTCTCAGATTGGCAAGAATTTAATTTTATGTGTAACTTTTGGACCTATAATTGTGAGTAGGAGGAGAAACCGAGTTTTCCTCGGTTGTTGCGTGAGTTTTGAAATCAGTTTTAATCGGAGTCTTCGAGAGAGTTTTTGAGTTTGAATACAGAGAAAAAGATTTAGCAGAGAGGGCCTTTGACCCTGCGGCCAAGCTTACCCTGGCTTGGGTGGCTTGCGCTTGCGTTATGCGGACGGACTCGGCTTTTAGCTGAAGAGATTTGCGATGCTGCGGCTGTGTTCGCCGGAATTTAGGAGTTCAGTTTTGATACAGAGAAGAGAGTTATCATAAAGGGCTTTTGGCCCCGCGGCCGAGCTTTTGCCCTTGCGGGTGGCTTGAAGATGCGATGAACTTAGAATTTTTCGGAAACTGATGCGAGAAGTAGAACTCAGAGCTATCTCTTCCGAGTTTGAAGCGGGTTTTCCAGTAAAACGGAAGTGAAATGGCTCGTACCAAACAGAAGCGTTTCCTTCGTGAAAAGAATAAAAATTCAGCATTCTGTCTTCGCTCGAAAATTCCCGTTGTCACTGTCAGCCGAAGCACCTGAGTGTCATCTTGTTTATTACCTTTGTTTCTCCTTTAACTTTAATACTTCAGAATATTTGATTGCCGAACTTCATCATTGGGGTTCTAGAAGAGGTCATTTTTCTTGAACTTATTTTTGGAACTGATTACCTAGGACCAGTTCAAAGGACTTAATCTTTAGCTAATTATGATGTGCTTAAGTTGTCTCCGATTTGCAGCATGGTTTGATGGGCACTTGTCGACCAACTGTGAGTTCCTTAATATTTTTATTTGTAAGATTATAGTATTTTTTTAAGTTGTGTAATTTAAACTAATCTTGCTTAATTTGGGGAGAAAGAGAAAAATTAATTTGAAAATTAAAAAAAAAGGATTGCTTGTGTCTTAGAAGAATTTAAAGTTATTGTCAAAAATACAAAATTTATGCTAATGGTAATTTCTATATTATTTTATGTGAGAATTCAGTTTGAATAATTCATTTAATGTGCCAGTTATTCTAAGTAATCGTTGTTATGTTAAAATTCAAAAATCTTGATAAATGACTCTTGGAGAAATTTAATGTAGAATGTTAATTGCATTTGTATGTAAGGGTAGTCTGGCCAGCTCTCCCATAAATTTATACTAGATATTAATAAATGAGTGTGATTTTATATTATTACTTGCATTTGTTTTTTTTTTGTGTGTGTGTGTGTGTTACGTAATTGGTTTGTTCAGTCACTCCATTTGTTTGAGCCGAGAGGCTTTTAAGAAAACATGGAGATTTTGCTTGGGGTTATTGAAAAATGTTTATGCATTTTAGGGTACTCACAACGCGCCCTGGTTTTAGCAAATATGTACTAACTATATTTTTATTGAATATTTAAATGCTTGTTTTAGGTGCCAGGAATGTAAAAAGTAGTGTTTGATTTTTAGTAGCGGAACTGATTGATTGGTGTTTGAATTTTTCTTCTCTGGTGCTTATGAGGTTTTGATTAATGAATATGAACTTGTGATTCTTGACGTGTTTTAAATTAAGTGAATTTTTAGAAATGTTTTGGTTGAGAAATAGTATTCTATTCTACCGAGTACCAGAGAAGGTTTATTCCTCAAACAATTGGGTTTTTTTTTTTTTCAAATAATAAATTTTTTTCAGGTTAAGCTTTATTAAGATGATTTGCTTTGCTTTGCTTTGTTCTGTGTCAGTTAAGTGATTTAAGAAAGAGTTATATTTAATATTATTTTGAATCAGATCAATCAATTAGTTCCTTCCTTAGCTTTCTGACTAGTTCATTTTAGTAGTTTTATTTTAGTTCAGTTTGTCCGGCGCCAAGAGTAGTTGACTAAGCGTTTAAATTTTAAAAAGTTAAAAGTTAAACCCGTAAGTTTTAAACTCTATTTAACACTCTTCCGTACGCATCTCTTTCATGGATGCTTGACGGACGATGACGAGTTCCAGGTTCTCTCCATATCAAATAACGCCTACTATCGCTTTCTAGACTAAACCTGGACTCATTCGTAAAGAGAACTCTCCATTGATCAGGCGTCCAGTGGACATGTTGTCGTGCCCACTGCAAACGGTCCCTCCTATGGCGTGAAGTGAGCGGCACGCAAATGGCTGGTCGCTTGGCATACAGACCACCTTCGTGAAGCCTTCTATGCACAGTTGAGTTTGACGATAACCTTCCGGTGGCTGCAGCAAGGGAGGATCTAAGAAGAGTCGGTGTAGCGGTTCTATTCCTGCGTGCAAATAATGTCAAATATCGGTCATCGGCGCTCCTCGTAGCAGTTGGCCGTCCTTGGCTGAACCTCCTAAATGCCGAATTTGTAGTTTGAAATTGCTTCCAAAGTCTATGAACCACAGAAGGACTCACATTCAGCCATCTGGCCACTTCTGTTTGACTTTGTTCTGCCTGTAGTCTCCTAATGGCTCTCCATCGTAGTTCTGCAGGCAAATAATGCCTGGAGGTCATTGTTACGAATTGGCTATCTCAGATTTCTGATGTCACTATCACTGTGAAATATGTGGGCATGGACTCAAACATGGACTTTTACGCTCCTCGCATATGAAGTATTTCAATTGCAGCACCACTAATTTGCATATTGCAGTTTTACTCAGCCACTCTTGCTTGGCAACATATTCAAATTTTACACGGTTTGGCCTATTTTTGAAGGAGTTATCGCTATTTTTGTGATTTTTCCTTAATTTATGATAACCAGTATATATAGTGATGCGTTTTGAAATTTAGCGTATTTGTTATAAGCGATAACAACACCAAATATGGTTTACGCACTTCGCTAAAATTATTTGAAGCAACTTTTTCCCGCTCATGCACAGTGAAAGGGAAAGGAAAATTGGATACCTTAAATTAAGAATTTCGCCATCGAATTAATTATTCTTGATGCAAATTTAAAAAAAATCACCAAGGCAAATTTTAAAATTTCTCATGAAGTTTCTCATCAATTTTACAAAATATAATATTTAAGCCTTATTTGAGGCGTAAAATTGAAATATGGAAAAAAATAGTTACGTCATTTCAGAAAAAGTCGGATTTTGTGTACAAATACCTATGTTAGAGCAATTCTATATATAAATCTAATATATAGCCTAAGGCACGTTTTCGAGACATGGAAAATGCAAGTTAAATTTCCTCGATCAATCCAGAAAAACAGGAGATATAGAACTGTCCCATTTTTGCAGTGTGCAAATTGTTTAAAAACGGTTATACGACTAAATATGTCTTGGATATTCCTCGAAGCTGCATGAATCTCACTCAAAAAGTTATTCAAATGAAGTTGAACTCCAACCTATGATACATATATGATACCATTTAGTATAAATTTTGGGAGTTTACACCTCCAATTAAGAAAAAAAAATGTTTATGTGTACACCACATGATTTCCTTGTACGGAATATTAAATTATACCCATTATTTTGCTGCATTTCGTTTAAACTTATTTCCTCGAATTTCAATAGCGATGTATTTCTTATTCAATTAATTCAGTTCTCACTTCGCGATAACGCAAAAATACATAAAACCTCAAGATATCTTTATTAAACACTAAAACATATGGGAAAATATAAAACATAAATACAGTTAAAACAATTTAAAGAGTAATTTTTACAATTAAAATTAGAGTTTCTAAGCTAAAACAAGCAATTCGGCCAGCGAGTGAGAAGGCAGATTTTTCGGCGCACAAAACTGAAAGTTTACTTTTGGTCTCAGTCGACGAAAAGACCCTGAAAGCCTAAAAACTGACTTAGTCTGTTGTAGACGCTATGCTGAGTCAATATATGGGATAATTTAATAATTTAAATAATAATTACAGAATGGATTAAGCATGATTTAATTCGCAATAATAAAAGAACACGTTAGTTTTGTTATTGCGAACCTTACTTTCTCTAGATTGGCAACAAATCCACTACACTGCTAAGTTTCAAATGTAAACAAATATGGCTGCTATAACTGCAGCTAAACAACTTTTAAATTGTTGATAATTCTACAACTATAACATGTAGGTTAACTAAAGGCATACAAACCTTAACCGGAGGATAAGAACAACATAATTCAATTATTTTTAAAGCAAACAATGCACAATTTACAAACGTATAAAAATAACTAAACTGAGCTCACTGAGCCCAGTAACAGAGTAAATATATAATTCGTTTGGAGAAAAAGAATTCTTTATTCTGTTCTTACGTACGGATGTCACCTAAAAACATCGTTAAATTTCATTCGATAGTGGTAAAAATGGATATTTTCGTTGAAATATGGTACCCGGAATTTTTCGTAATTACAATACTTTACTTCGTACAAGGAAGTAAAAATACAGGAATTTTCGTACTTTCAATTAACTAACAACATTTTTTTTCTACTTTAAGAAATTTTAAAATCGATTTTAGATTTCCTATTCCATATAAGTTACTGTAAAGTTACGTGGATATTTTCGCTCGGTAGGCTGTTTCGGGGGGAATTTTATCGAACTTTTGTAAAAACGTTCAATTTCTTCTTTTCATCGCAAGACATTTAATTGCATATTCTTTGCATTTAGTGACTTAAGAATTTATAGATCTTCAAATACAAAGAGATGTTGAGTTTTTTATCTTCAAATACAAAGAGAAGTTGATTTTATTGCATAATTATGTATAATACCTGTAATTCCGAATCGTTTTATAATTATCAATTGATTGTTAATCGTCATGTGTGTGTTTTTATTATTATCTTACTTTATTTCTCCCGCCTTCTTTGCATGCCTTTTCTTCGTTTTCCAGCTTCAAAAAAAAATTCCTAATGACTCTACAACTTCATTATTACATATTTTTCATTCGGAAAGCTTTTTTCTTTTTACAGACTATACGCAATTAAGTTACATGTAAGTCTCATTAAGTCGGAAATGTATACATGTGGGTGTAGCGATAAGTTGCACTTAGAAGCTTGTGAGTCCCAAAGCACAAGTGTTTGGGAAATATCGGTATAGAGCCGTGGTCTTCAAACTGTGTTACATGAAACCCTGCCGTTCCACAAAGTGTCCTGAGAAGTTCCATAAACACACATAACATATTCATCAAAATGATAAAAATAATAAAATTAAAGCATTCTGAGTTGACTGAACAAGCGCGCGGCGTCTGGAGCGAGGAGCGAGTAATGGCAGATCGCACATTCAGTTGATCAATGTTAAACGAATTTCACATACTGCGCAGGCCAAGAGAAATTTGGCGCAATTACGACTTTGGCGTAATTTTAAAAGAAGATAAATTGAGTATATAGTTGATATTCTGCTATCTGTTCTTTGTTATCGTAAATAGTTCGGGATTTTAAAACTCGTTAGGTTGTAAATTGCTTCATACTTGGAGTGTAAGTGTCGATTGTAAACTACACAAATTTTCGTTCAAGAAAGATTACAAAACAGGAAACATTACAAGATATATTAGATGAACGTTTATTGGTTATACTTCTGAGGAATAAAAGCAATCGAGTATTGCAATTAAGTCAAAGAAATTATTTTAAATAATTCATATTAAATATAACGTTCATGAACAAAATAAACCAAAATGAAATGAAACAGAAGCAAATGCAATAAGCACGAAAAAATTTCCTTAGTACTACAATTGTAAGCAGTCGGTAAGACCTAACTTAGGAACAAGCTTCTGTAAGGTTGCTCATACTTTAGTCGCCAGCATTTCCTCCCACGCCAATGGTACACCACTGAGCATGTGAGCATGCGCAGTAAGCGAAATTCATTAACATTGATCAACTCAATGTGCAGTTTGCCATTACGCGTCCGGGGTTATGTAGTGGCTGCTACATTGACGCGTCACTAGTAATGGGACTGGGGGAGTGGGCGGAAATAAAGCTTCCTCCTCAATTCAAGCAGGGAAACTTTGGAGCGTATTTTACAATTAAAAACCACTATTATAAATTACTTTCTTCAACAAGAGGAGTCTCATGAATGGATTAAATATCCATTTCAAAACTTCACTAAAAATCAGAATTTATTACTGACAGAAAAGGAACAATTGGTTGAACTATCATCAGATTCTATGCTAAAACGCAGAAACGAACAAGATCTTCTTGATTTTGGGTTAAAATTTTGCACGGAATATTCTCAAATTCCGGAAAAACCTATAAAAGCCTTATCAGGAGTCGTATTTCTTTTTCTCTGTATGGTGAACATGACGTGCCCTGACTGGACAGTGAGTTACTGCAAACTATATCCTATGGAGTAGCAAAGACAAGATGAGAAGAGTTAAAATTACCCTTTATTTTTATTCACGTTGTCACAGCCGCTCCCGCACTCCGGGATACAAAGACCAACCCCCTGTGGTCTGAACGTAAAAATATAAGACTACTAACTAACTAAAATTTAATTAAGAGCTAACTTTTACTATTTTACACAGATGACTAACACTAAAATTGGCCTTTTAAATTACTACGTCTGTAGTACGCTAACTGCGGAAAACTACAATACATCTTTAGCTTTCAAGAGGATTAAAACCTCTGGCCTTAAAGGCGGACAATAATTGATGGCAAGCTCGCGTGAAGACTCGTGGCAAGATGGCTCACTCTCTCTCCTTCTACTACGCTCTTTGCAAAAAGCCACAACTTAAATACTTAAGCGTTAGCAAGTACAATTTGCATAAACATATTCACGCGTTCATTCTGGCCGGAAGTGGAAAATAAGAGATGATAGTATAGTTTTAAAATAAAATAAACGTTAGTCAATCTTAAGATCCTTACAGCCTTAATGCCCTTCGTTGTAACATCTTCGTGTGATAAGTCGTTTTCAACATACGTCGGAACAAAAACAAAATACAAAAATAAACTGGATGCTGAACATTAAATACGTTTACATATAACAACAATAGACTTCGACTTTAAAGTTTTGTCCAAAACAAAGCAAGCTCATCCCAGTCATTCAAATTGAAAATTTATCTGTACATACTAACTTTGTTCTGTAATACTTTTTTTAACTGTTACTCTGTTCTGACGTTTTCTAGACGATTTTCATTGTAATTACAGAAATATTTTACAAACTGGATGCAAAATAGAAAAATAAACGAAATACAAAAATAAGCTGGATGCTGAACATTAATTACGTTTACATATAACAACAATAGACGCCGACTTTAAAGTTTTGTCCAAAACAAAGCAAGCTCATCCCAGTCATTCAAACTGCAAATTTATTTGTACATATTAACTTTGTTTTGTAATACTTTTTTAACTTTTACTCCATTCTGACGTTTTATAGAACGATTTTCATTGTAATTACAGAAATATTTTACCTAAACTTTTATGCTTTAAACGTTTTGTTTGATAAACCTTATTCTTCACTATCTTTCTAAACCGTAATTTTTAAGACATTGCCTTTAGTAGTATCGGAATTGGTACTCTCGAACCGCTTTCCAAAATCTAAGAAGGTTGTAGGTCGATGTTTAAACAACCCTCTTTTTAAAAGTGCAAAAGCGCAAAAATACATTGGTGATATATCAAGAGATTTAGTAGGGATATGAATGAAGGGTATGGCTCTGCTACCCGTTTCGTCTTCCGTTTTTACCAGAAAATTAACAGTACATTTTGATGTATCGCTGCTTCCTTTGTCTTGATGCAGTTCTACTGATTGATCACACTGTGTGTGAAGAGGAGGTACTTTATATTTGAAAACCGGGTATGAAATATGTTTTTGATAATATGTGAAGTTGATCTTAATATTTTTCTTTGCTCTGTTTATTTTTAATTTTCCGTTATATGAAAATTCAACAATAATCACAAATCCCTTAGAAAAACTTTCTTTAGATTTCTTGCTTTAAAATTTTTTTCCTCTTCGTTTATGAAAAATTAATCTCTTTTTATTGAAGACATTAAGGTACATCCAAGATTAGTCTATTGTGACAATATTTTTCCATTTTTAACGGGGTAAATGGTTCTCATTGTAAAGTTTATCCTAAGTTTATTAACAGTTATTTTAAGTTTTGTATCTTTCTTATCTTATTCTAATTTCAGCTTAAAATTTCCTGCCAGAATGTAAATTCAGAAACGCAGTTAATGTAAATGAGAAAGAGTACTACAAGTCGTGACTTCACCGACTTCAGGAGAAAGAGTCTGATTCCCTGACTAGCGCGTGTTTGCCTTTGGCTACGTTCTTTCTTAGTTACTATGCTCGGCCATACCTTAGACCCTTGCATGGCTTCTCTGATTTAATTAATACTTAGGAGCCAATTAGTTAGATCTTTGATAGCTTCGGCTATACCTTTCAAATAGCTTAGGTAAGTTAGTTTAATTTAAATTTATTATCATTTAAGTTCAAGCCCGAGTGGGGGCTTTGCGTAAAGTTCCAAATGAGAACTGATTGTAAATATACTGAAAATAAAGAGTTGTAAACCCTCTTTTTTAAGTCTTACGTGTTTTGTTCTCACACTTAAGCGATTATTCGCTTGTTAGTGTTCGCGGGGTTCTAAGTTAGAACTTTAGAATTAAATAAGTCAAACCCCACAGCATGAAGAATTCTTCAGCGCGTTCTGCGTTCGCCGATATGTCGTGGAGAAAGACGATGCATATTATGTTTTTTCGCCTTTTTAAGATTCAAATCGGCATTCACTTTGTTTGTAGTTGACAACGAGCATTTTAATGATTTTGCAACTATCCTTTGACTTAACGGATTTTCTTTTAACATTAAAAATCTTACTTATTCAACATTCGAAAAATTCCGTTTTTCCCTTGGATACGTATTTGGAATAATTTCCACTTGAATTTTAAATTTTGATGTTTTGTTCCTTTATTTTTGACAACATTACCAATCGCAGCTTTAGATATCAAAAAACGATGGCTTTCAGAACATTTCTTACTAAACGGATACGAATAATTGTTTTTGAAAAGAACACAAACATACCCTCCCATCCATTACATCTTTAAAAGCGACATTTTGCATGAAAACAAACTGTCAAATAGCAGACGATAAATTTATTCTTTCAAAACTATAGTTGCAGTTTAAAAAAAAACTTCAAGCAGAAGATTTTTTTAAGCAAAATCGTCTAAAAAATGAGTGAACAGCATCTGAATTATAATATAATAAAAGAATTATTAAAACGCTTTCTTTATATGTACTACCTAGATTGTGAATATTATTTTGTTTAAGATCACGTGTTTTAAGAAATAACTTTATACTCATTAGGGTTCCTCAAACTGACAAAGACCAGTGGTATAGAAGATTAAATATGTAAAATTACAAAGCAACAGTTCCGTTATTAATTAACTTGTTCCCTTTCCTGGTGTACCACAAAATTAAATTCGCAGGCTCAGTTTTTGTTCTTCTTCTCATATCCGATAACATCTAACGATCAAAAACTGCAAGAATTAAACCTGCGATTTTGCTTTAACCCGGGTTTGATCGCGCTGGGTGTCTCACACCCAGTGACTCCTTTTTCTCACTTTTTCTTTCCAACCTTTTTTCAAAAATGGACGAGTCTTCGTGTAGCTGCCTCAAAGGTCATAACCTTGGAAGGGGAGAATCGGCAAAAGAATTCTAAAAATAGATCTACTTAAATCGCGGGGCTTGGGTGTCTCACACCTAGAGCGAGCATTTCTGTAACTCTTCTCAGTACAGGCAGACGTATCTAAACCGTTCTTTCGTTATGGCGCGTTACCGCACTTATGACGAAGAAATGCGGTATTTGAAAACTTTACTGGATACTGTTTCTTCTGATGAAGAAAATATAGAGGAAGATAATGATTTTTCAGGTAATGAAGAGCCAGATGATGAAGAATATTGTAGTGATCATGATTCTTCAACAGAAATTGATTCTGATTCTGAAAACGATGTTTCAGATTCAAGTGCAGATGATTATTTTATCGGAAGAGATAGCATAACGAAGTGGAATAAAAAGAAATTCAAAGCTAATGTTAGAATTTCTGCGAAAAATATAATATCAAAACTCCCAGGAAATACGCCCGTTTCAAAGAATGTAACTTCTCCTGTGGATGCTTGGAACCTCCTTATATCTTCTGATATGATAAAGAAGTTAGTGCATTGGACTAACAGTTTTATAGAATCGATTCGAGAGCGTTTTTCACGGGAAAGAGATGCAAAAGAAACTAATGAGGCTGAAATTAAAGCATTTATTGGATTGCTTTATCTCATTGGTTTGCATAAATCATCACATGTGTATATACGAGATCTTTGGGCAACAGACGGCACTGGAATAGAAATATTCCGTACAACCATGTCATCAACACGTTTTTATTTTTTATTAAGATGCATCCGATTTGATGATATACAGACTCGCAAGAGCAGAAAAGAATTAGACAAACTGGCCCCGATACGTGAATTCTTCGAAAATTTTGTAGAAAACTGCCAAAAATCGTACAACGTTGGAGAGTATGTAACCATAGATGAGAAATTAGAATCTTTTAGAGGGCGATGTCCATTTCGCCAATACATGCCAAAGAAACCATCGAAGTATGGAATAAAAGTTTTTGCGCTCGTCGATTCGAGAGTTTTCTATACTTGGAAAATGGAAATATATGCCGGTAAACAGCCGAAAGGTCCATTTCAAGTAGATAATTCTCCCAGTAGTGTCGTAAAAAGATTGATGGAACCTCTGTATAATTCAGGACGAAATCTAACAGTGGATAACTGGTACACTTCTTATCCGCTTTC
>KK113714.1:669938-718369 GCA_000611955.2 Stegodyphus mimosarum
CTGACACCAAAAATTGTTACGTGCGTACGGGTTCGTTATATATTGAATGCACAAGTCGTAAAAAGTTAACAAAAATTTATTCTTTCCACAAGAAATAAATTTAAATGCTGAAATATTTCTTCACAAATCTTCGCACAATATCACAGTATCTCAAACGTTTAGCAAAAACTCAGTTCAAAACAGATAAAATAGTTCTATCTCACAGCGAAATCGCTACAATCAATACAGCATTAAGTAAACAAACAGCAGTTCGCTTTTTACAGCTACAAGTGTAACAACAACAACAACTTCAACTGAGATGAGGTGTTTCACCTCGGCTTTTATAAGCTTTTTAATTATCAGTAGAACAAACACGATTTTTCTAGATTTTTCTGGATGGCAACAGTAATTACGAGATATTTATTTATTAAGCATTAAATGCACGCGCTCTTTTATTTATTTATTTTTTTTGACGTAGCTTTCTCTTCAAAAATCGTCTGCGTTGCTAAGGCAACATGAAGCAAATCTAATTACAATTCTAAATAAATATCCAAATAAATGTGAAATTCGTAACAATATTTAGAGATGGTAAAAGTTACACAACTATCGGGATTTTTCAAAAAACCTAATTGAAGAATTTTGTGCTTTTTTAATTTAATAATTTTCTTAAGCATTAATAATATACACTGGTGTGCAAAAATTAAGGACGAGACGGTTTTTTCAATATAACTTTGTACAAAAGCTTTCCAAATCAACACATTTAATACCGTAAGATCCCCAATACGTAAGGACATGAGTAATGTAAGCAACACTTATTTTAAATAGAAATCAGAGGGATAAAAAGAAGCTTTATTGAAAAAGCAGCATGGAGCGCAATGCGACTGAAGGATGAAACATCCCTGTGATGGGTGTCCAGCAAGAAACATCCGGTCTTTAATAGGGGATATGATCTCCCCTGACTGCTAGGCAGGTTTCACAGCGTCTGCCCATGCTGAGAATGAGGGTGTCATTGAGTTGTTGAGGCATTGCTGCCCATTCGTCTTGCAGCGCCAATCGAAGCTCCGGAATCGTTACTGGTGGTAAGATACGAGCTGCCAAGAGTCTGCCTAGAAAATTCCATATATGCTCGATGGCATTGAGATCCGGAGTTCCTGCCGGCCAATCCATACGTTCAATACCCTCACTGTCTAAGAGCTGTTCGGCAGCTACTGTGCGATGACATGGTGCATTGTCGTCCATGAAAAGGAACTGCGGACCCATAGCGCCTCTAAAAAGACGCACATATGGAAGAAGAATCTCGTTACAATAACGGGTCCCGTTGACTGAACCTGCGTCGAAGATGTGAAGGTCTGTACGACTACCAAGCATGATGCCTCCCCAAACGAGAACACCACCACCTCCATACCTGTCCCTTTCAATGATGTTCGACGGATGATTGCGGCTTCCCCGCTCTCTCCAGATGAGTATGCGATGAGAATCGCTACTCAGACTGAATCTGCTCTCATCTGTAAAGAGTACTCGTCCCCATTCATTGTCTCTCCAATTCCGGTGTTCCCGGCACCACAGAGAACGCCTTCTCCGATGGGCAGGCGTTAGAGGTACACACCGTACAGGGCGTCGTGCAAACAGACCACCACCGTGCAGTCTTCTGGCCACGGTAAAACGCGATATCGGTCGTCCAGTCGCCTGTGTCGTGTGTCTAGCGATTTCTCCCGCTGTCTGCCGCCTGTTTCTTCTGGCCTGTAAGGCAATATACCGGTCATCTGCGGGTGTGGTTCCTCGTGGACGACCACTACTAAACCCCCGGATAGCTGTTCCTGTAGTTTGAAATTGTCTCCAAAGTCGTGAAACGATGCTGTGAGCAATTCCGAACTCTGCAGCCACACTTGTCACACTGCGGCCTTCCTCCAACTTCCCAATGATTCGACCTCGGGTAAAAGCATCCAGATGTCGTCTAACAGATTGATTATTCGCCATTTCTCGCTGAGGCAGCAACTCGGTGTGATTTTAACTGCTATACGGCGTGCAATCTCTTTGCCAGAAATACTGATCTTACACCGACAACATGCTTTATACTACTCAGACACTCCCCCATTACGTCTACCTGCATATCTGCGCATGTGCTACCGTACATCACCTTACTTAATCTCCTGATTGGTCTTTCTGTCCGCTCTGCCTCTTTGTTCAGCTGATATGCTAATTTTTCGACTTCGTCCTTAATTTTTGCACACCAGTGTGCTCAGATGTATCAGTAAGAATTCTTAGGTTTTACATTTATCAAGAGATATTAATTGCGAAAGACTCATCTAAAGGAATCGCCACGAGAACTGGCCAGCTTTAGTTGTATGGTGATAAGTATGCATTCCGCTAATAACTAGATGCTCGATCTTATTAAAAGAAATAATGAGATATGATCCTCGAAATTTTACTCAACATTTCAACAGTATTTATAGAACAAATGTTAGCAAAAGAACTTTAGGCTTTTACAAAAAGACCTTGGCAGAGCCGTGCCAAGATATATTTTCACCTGAGCCAAAAAGATAAATGCCCGCCTCTGTATGTATATCAAAATAGTTATATTTGTATTAAACAAAAGTAGCTGTATTAAAACAAAATATCGTAATTCTTACAGCATAATTATACCATAGTTCTTAAGGTATCTTTAATCGTAACTTTATAAATTCAGAAAAATAATATAGCCAATTATTTATAACTTTCAAATGAAAATATTAAAAAAAATACTTTTTTTTGCATTAATTTCCAGGTTTTCTTGCAATTCTTCCTATTGTTTTATTAATTTAAGTTTCCCGAAGCTTATTTCACCTAATAATGACGGACAAATTTTAAAACATAATTAATTTTCGAATTCCCACAGCCAATTTTGCGCCCTTCTAGTGATTCACCTCAGGCAAGTGGCTTACTTGCCTCCCCCTTGTCCCGGCTCTGGACCTTGGGACTAAAAACAAAAACATAATCATGAAAATTGTGATGCAAAAATTAAATGCGATTATGATATTTTAAAAAGGATAAAGAGAAATATCACCCGAACTTTCTCTTTTATCTTCTTATCCTTCTTAAAATATCCGAACTTTCTTTTCTTGAGTATGAAGTAAAAGTGCTACAAATGCCACCATGTAAACCTTTTGCATAGCCGGAAACACCAGCAGCTGTATCAAAGTATTAGTTCGGAACTCGTAGGTGTTGCAACACAAATTAAAATAAAATAATTTTATACTTTTTCAACAATTTCAACCGATTTCTCATCTTTCTCGTAGAATTGTGTTATCGCCATTTTCCATTAGTTCTGATAGTTTGAGAAAAAATATATTTTGGGGAACAGATTTATTTTCTTTCGTTATCGGTTTTATATGACTCATTACATTCTTACAATGCGGTCATTTTCTTTCATTGCCATCATTTTGGAACAATATAAAAATACAAAAAATGCAAGCAAAAAACCGACTGCGCCCTCGTGTTCCCTTATTCCGATATTTCTTAAACGTGCCGCATTACCTTATCACTTTCTGTTGTAAAGTTCTTTTACACTTCAGGTCTGTTAAAAACTGATATTATTCAATGTTCTCATTTTTGAATTTATCGGTTTTTCTCCTTTCTTGGAACTTATGCTGATTTTTTTTTACTTTAGCTTCCCGCAGCATAACATTATTTTCTGCGTTCTATAGCCAGTGCCAGCTTATTCTTAGCCAACCAACGACATTCCTTCAAGATGGTTCTGCAATGCAGTTCCAGAATATAATAATTAATTTTAATTTAAAAACAAATAATAAGGATAAAAATCAGATAAATTTAGGTAAATTTTTAAAAAATAAATTAATATATTTTTATTCTAAGAAAATAAAATGTTACACTCGGAAGTAGCTAAAAATTATTAGCAGAATAGGTGCTTCTCTGATAGAAACTAATTCGGCTGATGATAACACAACTAATTATTCCTCTCCAAGATACTTAATATATATTTAAAATGCATTAAAAATGCTCTTTATTGATATAATAATGTTCCTAATGGTAACAAACGAGCTATTGAAATATCCAGCAGAATAAGTGAAGACATACACTTTAATTGTCTGAAACTTTAGACAATGTAACATAATAAAAGTGTATTTTAGCTTCTTGCGTAGGGGAAAGAAGAGGATAAGTTCTTTGTTTATCATAAACAAAAGCAGACATAATCATGATGACGACTTTTAATTTCTTATACTTAGTGTTAAAATTTTATCAACTTTTCGGTATTAAAATTTTAGATCAATAAAGCGAAAGTAAGTGAAAAATCATTACCTTCATAAGTGAAAAATAACTGAAATTAATAACTAAAATTTCACTTCATAAGTGAAAAATAACTTCATAAGTGAAAAATCACTTACCTTCTAAACGGCTACAAGTATTATGTTTCAAATATATACGGAGACGGTCTATCGATTCAACTTATATTAGACGCGTCACACGTTCAGCTAATTACGTTTTGTCTTTTTCCGCCAGAGGGCGTTCGTGGGAGCTGAGTTACTTGTAAACAAATGTGACACTCCCCCCTTGAGGTCCAGTATCAGCAGAGAATGGACCTCAACTGACCTAGAGTTCAAGTCCTTTGAGATTTCGTCATATGTCGAGTTCTGTACCTCACTTTAATGTCCGACTCAGGTATAAAGTTGAGTTCAAGAGCTATGAGGTTCTTAGTGGGTCTTATAATCTCCCCTTGTGCGGTTTTCAGTTTCACTAGTCGAATTTGTCCTTCGTGAGATGGAAAAATTTCCAGGATTCTATCTAAGGGCCAGTTTATCATTTCTTCATTGTTGGACACGATGACAGGATCACCAACTTTCACAGACGATGGTTCGCTTTGTTTTAGTTGCCCTAAATACTCTGCTCGAAATCTTTTTCGTAAGTTGTTTCTCAATCTAGTTCTGTAAAGGTATCTCTTATTGATGGATTTGGAATCCAAAAGATCTAATTCAGGAACTCCAGTCTCTGGAATTTCTGTTAGAAACATTGCTGGGGTGAGAGCTCTCAAATCGTTTACGTCTTCTGACATAG
Source organism: Stegodyphus mimosarum (assembly GCA_000611955.2). Lineage (NCBI taxonomy): Eukaryota > Metazoa > Arthropoda > Arachnida > Araneae > Eresidae > Stegodyphus > Stegodyphus mimosarum. The sequence goes on from KK113714.1 coordinate 674,967, forward strand.
ATGTGCACCTTCCTTTTTGGTTGCAATCGGTCGCACCGAGACCTACCGTATTATGTAGATTTTTATCTATTTTTATCTGTTAAAGTTTTTTCGCTTTTGTCTCAATTATTGTCGTTTGACGAAACGCATAATCGAGTTTAGCTATGCAGGAGATGTTGCGCTTTTCCCTTGATAAGTCCGCAATAAGCTCGACGTACGCTAAATTGCCATTTACTGCCATTCTTTGTAATTTTTTCTGGTGTTTTATTTTAATTTAGTTTGTGCTTAAAATGGTTTTTATTTTTTACGTGCTATAATTTTTAAATGTTGAATTTCTTGAATATCAACATTTAGTTGTTTTTTATTTTTGCTTTACTTTTACTTTTAAGTAATTAATTTTTGTTAAAGTTTTTTTTAAACTCTGGAACGTAGGTATGAAATTTGCTTTTAGGCGATTGCCTTTAGAATTTTTCTAATTTCGCTTGGAACTTAGATATCAAATTTACTCTTAGGCAATAGCTTTTAGAATTTACTCCTTTTGCTTACCTTTAATTTTAATTTTGCAGCTCAATGCGCAAAATTCTTGACCAAAAAGGTCTCTACGTTCTTCTTCTACTTTCTATAAATATATGTATGTATATAGATATCCACTCTGCTACTCGGCTCATTGAGCTCACTTTCTTTATTCTTATATGTTTGTAAATTGCGCACTTTTTTTGTGTGTTTGTGCGTGTGTGTTTTACAAATAATTGAATTATATTCTTTTTATCTTCCGGTTAAGGTTTTTATGCCTTTAGTTAACCTGCATGTTACAGTTGTAGAATTAGCAACAATTTAAAAGTTATTTAAGTGCGGCTAAGCCTAATTTTTTTTACCATACCAGCCAGATTTGCTTACATTTGAAACTTAGCAGTATAGTGGATTTGTTGCCAGTCTAGAGAAACTAAGCTTCGAAACAACAAAGTAACGTCTTCTTTTATTATTGTGAATTAAATTATGCTCGATCCATTCTGGAATTATGATTTTACTTATTAAATTATCCCATATATTGACTCAGCATAACGTCCACAACAAATTAATTCAGTTTCGACGCTTTCAGTGTCTTTTTGCCGAGTAAGACCAAAAGTAAACTTTCAGTTTTGCGCACCGATACATCTGCCTTCTTGCCGCTGGGCGAACTGCTAGTTTTTGCGTAGAAACTGTAATATTAATTGTAAAAAAAAAAATTTTAATTGTTTTAACTGTATTTGGTGTTTTATGTTTTTCTATATTTTTCAATTTTTAATATAGATATTTTGTGTTGTTATGTATTTTTGCCTTGTCGAGAAGTGAGAACTGAATTAATTGAATGAGAAATCTATCTCTTACGAAATTCGAGGAAATAAGTTTAAATGAAATGCAGGGGGAAATGCGTATAATTTGATATTCCGTACAAGGAAGTCGTGTGGTGTATACATGAGATTTTTTTATTTATTGTTCACTTTGCGTAACCTTGTACGGTTTACTTCGTCGTGGGGAGAATTTTGATTATTTTTCATTTCTGCATTTTAGAATTAAATATTTGCCTTATTGATTGTTTCAATAATAAGGTTTTGTTTAGAAGTATTTAAAAGCCATTTTAACTTACTTGATAAAGAAAATCACGCTACTTTCTTCATAATAATGGTATTACTAAGGGCTGATGAACTGTTTTGCAGTTCGATTTGTAACCGTAACGCATGATTAGTAACTTTTATTCGTACAATCCTGGAAATACCTTTCCCAAGCATATTTACTTACTGAAATCTTGAAGCAATTTTCGAATTTTCCGTTGATCCTTCAGTTCATTATCAAACTATTTCAATGGTTTATGCTTTCTTTGAGTAATTAATATGTAGCACCATTTTCGCTTGTTCGAACTCATTATTTCAAATTTTCTAAATTTAAAAAATATCAAAAATTAAAAAAATACATACACTCAAAGCGATTGTGATCGAAATGACATAAGTGTATCAGCCATCAGTTGAAGAATAAACCTTAACAACTCTCAAAACTAAAATTTATGTTCTTATTTAATTTTGATTTACTTTTTGAGAAAAGCAGTACTTTGTTTAATTGCAGTGCGTTGTACGCTTTTTGCTAGAACAAAGGCAAAGGAAATTTGATTTGCTTAAAAACTGGATGATGAAAATCTCCTTGGCCCAGTCCATTTAATATGAAGTGGAATAAAGGAGTCTATTATATCAGAATGTTATGCTACAGTCGAATTTTCTTTAATATGGCAAAAATAATAAACAGTGGTTTTTGTTTTAATGAATGGCATCGTTCATATCACGAATTTCTCGAGTCACGCACCTACCGAAGTTCCGAGCTGAAACTTGCCACAAACGAACATCTGTTTATCAGAGTAACAATCAGGTGTCCAATTACTGTTTCAATGAGTAATGGACTGTTCCTCGAACCCCCGAGACGCAAGAGCCCAGATACTGTTGAGAGAACGAGAAACACTAGCTTCTGATGCACTTAGCGTAATTTACCGTCACAGTTCAAAGTGAATTACGGAACGCCGAACTCATAACACCGTAGTTTTAGACATTATACTCCAAGCATCATCATTTGAGGCACGCATTCTGCATCTGTGGTTACAGCAGTGAATAAAAGACAATGGGAATCAAACGGTTACAGACTGACGAATCTTCAAGCTGTCAGTTCTTCATTGAAATACTATTTAACCATTTACCAGCCAAATTCAATTGCAGTTAGAGATGCTGGTTTTTTAACAGTTCGATAAAGTGTTATTGTTTTCAGCTAACTGTGAAATACTTTCAGCATGATAAATAAAACTCAGAAATACCAGAGGACATTAGCCGAAACTGAAATCTTTCAGTAATCTTCTCATATTAGAACAGTTAATTTTTTATTAGCGTAGCAATGAGAATCATTTATACTGGATCTCTTCAGTAACGTTTTTCAGAAAGTCTTATTTTATACCATAAGTTTTATAAATAAGATATCTTTCTAAAACACCTTATCTATATATATATAAAGGAGAAAGTCTGTTTGTTTGTTCGCTAATAACTCAGTCACTACTATAGCTATCGTCACCAAACTTTCTACAATTCTTTTCTGGGTTCTGGAAAAGGTGATGCCCATTTTTTCCGAAAACAAATAGCTAAAATCAGAGAAATTAATTAAAAACTCTGAAAAACGATAAATTTCGCCCTCACCTTTCTGAGTGGCAACAGTCTCGCACGCTGGAGATAAAAATATTTTTTATTTCGAGAAGTGTTGCCACTGCTCGCTTTCAAATCCTAGACTTTGTTAATAAAAAATTTCTAAGTTGTACAGTGAAATAAAAATAGCATTGCCAAGCATTAACTACATTACTCTCAAATCCAAAAATTCGTGGGCATTCTCGACTGCGTACGACAAGGATGTCAAACTCATAGGTACACTTGAGCCAAACAAACAAGGTTTAACTTTAGGCAGGTCGCAAAAAAAAATCAATATTCATAGAAATGTAGATTTATTTCGAATAATACAATAATAAACATATATATATATATATATTTATATAGAAAAGAACAAGAAAAATTTAATGTTTACGTCCTGATATTTGACATCTCTTCTCTGCTATTATCTTTCCTATTTCAGGAGAAATTTTGTTTGCAGTGATAACTTTCAACGCTGACCCAAGGTGAGCATCATTAATACGGTTTCTAATAGGAGACTTATTACCTTTCATGACTGAAAATAACTGCTCGCACCGATAAGTGCTACCAAACATGGAAATAATTTCATATGCGAATTTTCGAGTATTTTCAAACCTGGCTGGTAAATATTTGTAAAATTCAGGCACGCCCACTTCAATGAATTTTGCTTTCAAATTTGAGTTGCATTGAATCTCGATCACCTCCATTTGCATATGGCTGGGTACTGAGTCAATACTTATTGAGAAAATCGAAGAAAACAAAAAAAAATTGTCTTCGAGGGAACTAAAATCATTAAACCTCGTTTCAAATTCAGTTGTTAAATTTGCAATTTTTTCTGCGTATTTTTGATACGAACAAGTATCATCTAAACTTGATTTGTTCATGCTGCACGTCGGGAAGTGCGTCAAATCTTCATTTTTAAGTTGTTTTTCCCAAAGAACTAGTTGACATTTGAATGCTTTAATTATGTCAAACATGTTGTAATGATATGATCTTTTCCTTGTAACGATAAATTTAAATGGGTTAAGTGTTTGGTTGCATCAACCAAGAAAGATAAATCTTGTATCCATATTGGATCGTAAAACAAACTTACGTCTTGATTTTTCGTTTTTAAAAACTGACATATTTTTTCTTTCAAATCCCAGAATTGTTTGAGAATCCTGGAGCAAGATAACCAACGTATTTCGGTATAGTAGGAAAAACCCGAATATTCACTATCTAACTCACTTAAGAAAGCAGTGAACTGACGCTGATTAAACCTCGAGATCTTATAAAATTTATAACTTTTTTTATATATGACAAAACATTCTCCATATTTATTACTTTCGTGCATTGAACTTCTTGATGTATAATACAATGCATATGATGAATATTTGAACCGTGAATTTCATTAAGTTTTTTTCTTAGTAATGCTACGAAGCCCTTGTTTTTCCCGGTCATTGATGGAGCGCCATCTGTAGCTACAGAATTTAATTTTGCCAAAGGTAGATTGTATTTCTGCAGAAGTCCAAAAACACAAGTAAATATATCTTCTCCTGTGGTAGTACCAGGCATCGGTATTAGTTCCAGTAATTCCTCAAAAATGTTAAAATTCTTGTCACAAGAACGAAGAAACACTGCTAATTGAGCTTTGCCACTAATGTCCGTGCTCTCGTCACAGGCAATGGAGAAACTTTCGAAACTAGATGATTTTGCTTTGATCTGATCACTTAAATTCGCGGCTAAATCAGTAACTCTTTCCGCAACTGTATTTCGAGACAATGAAATTGATTGAAAAGCCTTCACATTTCCAGGACAAACAATTTCTCCAGCTTTCATTAGGCATTCCTTGATGAAATCACCGTCAGTAAAAGGCTTCGAATGTTTAGCTATCAACTCGGACAAGACGTAGCTTGCATGTACCGCCGCTTCACTTTCTTGCAATACTTTACTAAACATGGACTGTTGCTTTTTCACTCCTAACTTGAGCTCTTTCAACTTTTCTTCTCTCATTAATCCTTCGTAATTGTTATATTTCGATTTGTGTTGTTCGTAATGACGTTTAATATTATATAACTTTGGTACATTAATAGTATTATTACATATCAAGCAGATTATTTTATCTTTTATTTCACAGCAAAAATATTCTAATTCCCATTTTACTTGGAATATTCTATGTTCGTCAGCGATTTTTCGTTTAATTTTACTACCACTTGGTTTTGATATAGACATACTGAATACAAAGGGCTGGAATAAACACGGTTAACGTTAAAAAGTTAACAAAAATTTATTCTTTCCACAAGAGATAAATCAAAATGCTGAAATATTTCTTCAAAAATATTCTAACAATATCACAAAATGTCAAACGTTTAGCAAAAATCAATTCAAAACAGAGAAACTAATTCTATCTCACAGCGAAATCGCTACAAATCAATCACAGCATTAAGTAAACAAACAGTTCGCTAGAACTACAGCTACTACTGAGATGAGTTGTTTGTTCTCGGCTTTTATAAGCTTTATAATTAATTTCTCGAATATACTGGAAACATCTATAAATATCTGGATTTTTGTGGATGGCAACAGCAATTACGAGATATTTATTTATTAGGTATTAAATGCACGCGCTGTTCTATTTTTAACCTTCCAACGCAGCTGTCTTTTCAAAAATCGTCTGCGTTGCTAAGGCAACATGAAGCAAATCTAATTACAATTCTAAATAAAAAAAAACTAACTAAATAAATAACTATGAAATCCGTAACAATATGAATTAAGTAATAATTAATAATAAAGCAAAGTGCATGCACATGCATGCACCAATATATCGTACAAAACTATGATTGGAAAACTGAGACCATGAGTTCGGCCACATTCGGCTATCGGGGGATGCGTACAAGTTCTGAGTGCACGTGTCCCCCAAAAGCCGAAGGTAGCTGAACGCAAGCTACTCACACGCATTTGTAATTTAAGTAGTGTGTGTGTCAGCTCGCTGTGAGTAATCTAACAACACTGAATAAATTATCGTTAATTACTTAGCAGTAAACATTTCATTTTTTTCTTCGTCGATATGTTATTTTATTATTATATATTATTATTTGCCGATATATTGGCCGGGCCGCAAAAATATTTGTTGTGGGACGCATGCGGCCCGCGGGCCGCGAGTTTGACATCCTTGGCGTACGACTTTAATCAGACGAGATATTTATTCAAAACTCCAAAAACATTTATTTTCGCACTCAGTTTTCCAAGTGGCAACAGTCTCGCGCGTTGAAGATAAAAATGCTTTATTTCAAAAAATGTCGCTACTGCTCGCTTTCAAATCCTAGAGTTTGTTAATCAAAAATTTGTAAGTATTACAAAATCTATATAAATAAGGAAGAATGTATCTTTGTGTGCTTGTTTGTTTGTTCGCGTTATTGATTTTTGATCAATTATGATCAATTTTTGTCACATTCAATCGACTAAAATTGAATATAGGTGAAATATTGGATGGAACTTGAGCTTTTACGACCATGATTAGAAAGATGAAAATCATTAAAAACTGCGTGCCATGGTTGCTGATATAATGACAGAGAATTAGTTTATTTTTCGATGGAAATTTTTTATATGGGTTCCATATCGCATCAGACTGAAAAATGTATGACTATGAATCGTATCTTTTACATCTTTATTATAGAAGGATTACAGTGGTATCGTTCTTTCTGTTGTTAGATGCATTATTCTCAATCTAACTTGAGTAGCATCGAGTACTTCCGTTAGTAATAGACAACTTACAAATTTCTAATTGAAATTCGGGGATTACTATAGTTCTCATCCAAAATCAAATAGAATGCTTATAATGAAACTTTGGCTCCTAAAAGTGTTGGGATACGTTAGATTTTGATGTTAAAGTCTCGTACATTTTCAAAATACTTAAGCTGTATGTTTAGCCTGTTTTTTGCTAAATCTGTTCAAAACATTTATTTGAATAATAAATTTATATATTTTTTAAAAATGATCCATTATTAAAAAAATACTTCAAAAAATTCTGAAAATATTGTTAAACACTGTTAGTTGTTTAAAGTTCCAAAATAATTAATGTTTTGCGGAACATCGTGTTGCTATTATCACATGTTTCGGGTAGTTGATATGCAGTAAAACAGTTTGTAGAATACTAAGGTGTTTTCTTTTTAGTCCAAAGGGGCAATTCGCCCAGAAGGACTATTAATTTCGTTTCGGCATTTTGCGTTGATTCACAACAAGCCTTGTTTCATTTTTCAAATTGTTTCCACCAAATATTATCGCCCTGTATAATATTTAAAGAAATTAAATAATGAAGAATTTGCATAAATGTATGTATATTTCTCGCACTGTGATAAAACAACAGTACAGAAAGCCATCCAATATTGAATATTGAACGTTTCCACCCGAATATGGGCATCTGGAAGCCCAAATTTGAAATTAAATTTGGAATTAGTTCTATTATCGATTTCATATTTTATAAAACTTTAACGAATTTCTGATTAACAAATTCGAAGATTTCAAAGCGAGCAATGGCAACGTTGTACAGAAAAACACTTTTATCTCCATCGCGCGAATCTGTGTATCGGAAATTCTAAAGATATGCTAATTTTAAAATTATTTCGCGATATTGCTCTTGAACTGAATTTTATGGTTTAAGTGTGAAGAACATGATATTTAATAAATAAAGTAACATACAAAATGTTAAAAAAAAGAAAAATCTGAAAAGTTTTAGATTTTAAATTACATCCACAGGGCATTTTTTTTAACATTTTTAACATTGCCTTGGAAACGTGACACATCATATCTAAATGATAATAGGCAAATGGTGGAATAAAGATTCAATTGACCTTGGAAAACGATTTGAAAAAATCCTAACTTAATTTTTCAAACGCCGAAACGTATTAGACGATCAGTTAATACAAAATACAAGTATTATAGAAGCAGATAGACGTTTCATACTTTTTCATACAAAATGTCATACTTTATTTACTACATAGGGTAGTTATATGTGAGAATTTAACTACGAGCAAATTACATATTGTTTATAATGCATCATCTCATGACTCAAGTTCTATTTCTTTGAATGATTTCGAGTATTTCGGGTATTTATAACCGAAATATTTGAAATCTTTTTAAGATGCCAATACAGTCCAATCACTTTCATTGCAGATACGAAGTAAACCGTTTACAGATTCTCATTGTGAAAAGGATCGAGAAGCAACTAGGTTTCTGTTCTCCAAATTCCCCACTAATGAAACTATTTCTCCTGACATATGCGTGACTTCCAAAAGTGTTCGTACACTTATGATTTTTCACTGAAATAGGGCTCTATCCATTAATTAAAAGTACACTTGCTGAATGAGATTTTAATAATAAGATCTATAATGTATTCGAAACAAAATTACACGAAATATTTTTAAAATATAGCGAAACTTTATTTTTAAGAAATTAATAATCAAAAAATGACAATCATTTTATCTCACAAAAGTCTTCATACACTTTAAAAAACTCTTGACATATTAGTAAATATTTTCATTTTTCGTTAAATTAATATTTAGTAGGATATCCTTTAGCATCCACAACAGCTTTTAAACATCTGGGAATAGATTTTACTAGTTTTTTTGTAATTTCTGTATCAATGTTCATCCATTCTTTCATCGTGACTGTTTTGAGTTCTCTTTTCGTTTTGATGTCGCGTTTTCGTACTCTAACATCCAGTTCTTTCCAAATGTGTTCTATGGGGTTTAAATCTGGCGACTGAGATGGTGTTTTCAAAACCTGTGAACAATTATAGAGACACCACAGGCGAACGTTGAGAGCCGTATGCTTAGGATCGTTATCATGATTAAAAATAAAGCTGTTTCCAATACCCAAATTTTGGGCTGATAATTTTAAATTGTCTCTTAAAATATTTAAATAAAGAGAATGATTCATTATACCATCCATAAATACCAAATTACCTAGTCCTGATGTTGCCATGCACCCCCACACAAGAGCACCTCCATTGCCATGCTTAACTGTTCCGACTAAGTTCTTAGAATGAAGTTCCTCATTTTTTCTTCTCCATACAGTTATTCGACCATCGGAACCAAAAATGTTAAATTTGCTTTCGTCAGCAAATAGGACATTACTCCGGTACGTTTCAGGTGTATTTATCACTGATTTTGCGAATGAAAGCCTAAGCTTTCTGTTTGTCTCACTAGCAAAACATTTTTTACGGGCAGAACGCCCATGTAATCCAGCTTCTCCGAGAACTCGTCGAACAGTTTCAGGTGAAATTGAAGTAGAAAACTTTACATTAAATTCTGCAGAAACTTTTACAGCACTCAAACGTGGGTTTTTCACAAATTTTCTAATAATAAATCTCTCATCACGTTTAGTTAACTTTCTCGATCGACCTTTTCTTACCTTGTTTTCAATCCGATTTTCTTCTTTAAAGCGCTTTATCACATACTGCACTGTAGAATGGGATAAATTAACTAATTCAGCGATATTTCGAATTGATTTACCACCACTATGGTGAAAAATTATCCATTTTCGAATGCTGTTTGTAATTTTTTTTACGACTGCGACCCATTTTTCAATAGTAAATAGAATATTATAAAGTAAACAATAAAAAATTAAAGCAAACGACTTTTTAAATGCCACCGCAATGCAAAAATTAATAAAAAAGCGGCAAATGATCATTCTAATTCTGATTTTATCCAAAAATATTTCAGTATACGAAGACTTTTGGGAGATAAAATGTTTGCCATTTTTTGATTATTCATTTCTTAAAAATAAAGTTTCTCTATATTTAAAAAATATTTCATGTAATTTTGTTACGAATAGATTACAGATCTTATTATTAAAATCTCATTTAGAAAGTTTATTTTTAATTAATGCATAGAGCCCTATTTCAATGAAAATCATAAGTGTACGAACACTGGGATCCACTGTATAGGTTCAGTAGTTTCCCACCATTTGAAATAAATAACAGTCCGTTTCTATAAGCTGCGCCCATTAAACATCACCCGAGAAAGTATAATGAACTTTATCATAAAATGGCTACCTTTTGAATAAAAAGGTACGTGTAAATGATGATGGAAGTAACTGAGAGTAAGTGAAGCATTAACTACAACTCTTGAAGTGGCATACTAACTCAAAACAGTTACATGAATTATAGGTAAAAGAAGACATTTTTTCAGATGAAAATCTCGAAATTTTTTAATAGAGATTTGCCTCTTTGATTTTTAATAGAGAGCCCTGCATTATGTTTAAAGAAATTAAATAATCAAGAATCTGCCCAAATGTATAGAAAAAACAACGGTACCTAGAGACATCGAATTTTGAATAACGTAGTTCTCCATTCGAATATAGGCACCTGGAAGCCAAATCTGAAATGTGGAATTTGTTTTTCTATTTCATATTTAGTCAAACTTGAACGAATTTTTGGTTAACAAACTCAAAGATTTCAAAGCGAGCAATGGCAATACTGTACGGGAAAAAAAAAACATTTTTATCTCCAGTACACGAAACTGTGTATCGCAAATTCTAAAGATATGCTCTTTCAAATATTTTGTGGTATTGTCGATGAATTGAATTTTATGATTAAGTGCGAAGAACATGATATTTAAAAGTAAAGTTAACACGCAAAGCGTTAAACAATGCCCTTTTGGGTGTAATATAAAATCTGAAAGCTTTCAGGTTTTTTCCCCCTCTGAATTGATTTTCTAAAGTTATGAAAATAACCAGAAGTACTACAGAACGCTTTACAGTAGAAAGAATAATATATGACATTACCGAAGGATCTTAAGGAATTAACATATTTTTTGTAGAAGCAACATAAACAAACAAAGTAAACAATATAAAACAAAGCAAATTTTATCATATTGTTACGGATTTCACATTTATTTGGCTATTTATTTAGAATTGTAATTAAAATTGCTTTATATTTCCCGTGCAAAACAGACGATTTTTGAAGAGAAAAAGCTACGTCGAAAAAAAATAAAAATAAAAGAGCGCATGTATTTAATGTTTAATAAATAAATATCTCTTAATTACTGTTGCCATCCAGAAAAATCGATATTGTTCTAGTGATAATTAAAAAGCTTATAAAAGCCGAATTGAAACACCTCATCTCAGTTGTTGTTGTTGTAGTTGTAGCTGTAAGAAGTGAACTGCTGTTTGTTTACTTAATGCTGTCATTGATTGTAACGATTTCGCTGTGAGATAGAATTATTTTATCTGTTTTGAACTGAGGTTTTGCTAAACGTTTGAGATATTGTGATATTCTGCGAATATCTCTGAAGAAATATTTCAGCATTTTGATTTATTAGTCCAAAGGGATTTAGTTCCGAAGGACTATTACTTTCGTTTTGCGATTTTGCGTCGGAAACACAAAAACGGCGTATCACTTTTCAAATTGTTGCCACTAAATGTTATCGCTCTGCATTAAAGTTTAAAAAATGAAAAATCTGCATAAATGTATGCATGTTATTATTATTATTTTTTTGACGTAGCTTTCTCTTCAAAAATCGTCTGCGTGCGTTGCACTGGAAAATAAAAAGGAATTTTAATTACAGTTCTAAATAAATAGCCAAATAAATGTGAAATTCGTAACAATATTCTCTAAAACTTTAACGAATTTTTCATTAACAAACTCAAAGATTTCAAAGCCAGCAATACCAACGTTGTACAGAAAAACCTTTTTATCTCCAGCGCATGAGACTGTATATCGGAAATTCTAAAGATATGCTCATTTTAAAATTATTTTGCGATATTGCTGTTGAACTTAATTTTATGGTTTAAGTGCGAAGAACATGGTATTTAATGAATAAAGGTAACACACAAAATGTTAAATAAACGTCCCTTTGGACGTAATTTAAAATCTGAAACATTTCAGATTTTTTTTTCTTGTTTAAAGGATAAATTTTTGTTAACTTTTTACGACTTGTGCATTCAATCCATAACGAACCCGTACGCACGCAACAATATTTTGAATAATTGTTAAAACAATAAGCCTCACTTTTTTACTAGCGGGGAAGCCCGTCTGATGAACGGGCTGCGGCCAAAGCAATATTTATAAGTTTTATCTACTAAAAAATTGAAAATAAAATGCTAATTTATTGTATACAAAGTTGCTACACGAGACCAAAGCAAAATTTATGAGTTCTATGTACATCTGAAAAGAAAGTGCATAAAAACATTTCAATATGAATGAAGTCAGCTCATTCATTCCTAGCAGCAAACAATTAGTAAATAATTTTTTTATTGCCAAACCAGGAAACAAAAACTTTGGACACTTCAGATTAATACATATTGGTATGTCGTCATGACTTAATTTTAATAAAATGTAACAACATTTTCTCAATATCAATAAAAGAATAATATCGCAATAACACACCGTGTCAATTATCTTAATCTGAAACAAAAAATGTTGCCAACAGCAGCTATTTATTAGTCCAAAGGGATTTAGTCCCGAAGGACTATTACTTTCGTTTTGCGATTTTGCGTCGATTCACTCTGAATGCCCGTTTCACTTTTCAAATTGTTGCCACTAAATGTTATCGCTCTGCATTAAATTTTAAAAAATGAAAAATCTGCATAAATGTATGCATGTTTCTCGCATTGTGATAAAACCTAGAGCCATCGAATTTTGAATGACGTAATCCTACTGCGAATATGGGCATCTGGAAGCCCTAATTTTGAATTTGAAATTTGCTTTATTATCGATTTTATGTTTTGTAACATTTCAACGAATTTCTGATTAACAAACTAAATGATTTCAAAGCGAGCAATGGCAACACTGTACGGAAAAAGAAAAACATTTTTATCTCCAGCGCACGAGACTTACGGAAATTCTAAAGATATGTTCATTTTAAAATGATTTTGCGATATTGATTTTGAACTGAATTTTATGGTTTGAGTACGTAGTACATGATATTTAATAAAAAAAGGTAGCACACGAAAGGTTAAAAAAACGCGCCTTTGGACGTAATTTAAAATCTGAAATCTTTCAGATTTTTCTATTTTTTAATATTTTTATTTAAAATACTGATATTAACGAAACATTTCGACATTCAATGATGTCACGTAAAATAGCATGCTATCTTCAATGTCAGAACACGACTTTATATAATAATAATATATTTGATGTTTGGCAATGCTATTTTTATTTCATATTTTGTAAAACTTACAAATTTTTATTAACCAACTCTACGATTTGAAAGCGAGCAGTGGCAACGCTTTTCGAAATAAAGCAGATTTTTATCTCCAGCGTGCGAAACTGTTGCCAGTCAGAAAAATGAGGGCGAAAATTATCATTTTGAGAGTTTTTAATTAATATCGCGGCTGATTAAAATCATACGAAGATGAGAATGGTCGAAATGGCTTACCACGAATTTTTGGAATCCGGAGGGGGGGGGGGTGACTCTGTCGAAACTCAACTCCCCGCCGTTCCGGAGGAGATAATGCCACAAACAAACATAGACGCACACAGATTTTTAATAGTATAGACAGCTGTGTTACATTTCGTAAAAGAACTCAAATTTTTCTTTTACATATGCAAGTGGCTATTATCAGATATATGTAAGGATTTATAATAAATCCACTACTTTATTTAATAAAATTTCGCATTTACTGTGGTTTTGTTATCATATTCAGATATTTTGATGCTTTGCTCAGCACTGTGAGTAAATAAGTTTAGAAACTGTTTATTTATTTATTCCACGAGGAAAGTAGAGGAAAACACAAGAAAGAAGGAAATTGTCTATTGTTGGCATGCATGTCTTAGGAAGTAAACAAAAATATATAAAAGAGCACATGAAAGTCGACCAACGAGAGGCCACATTCCACCAAGCAAGTATATAAATTAAAGCACTCGCAAAAAAATTAGAGTTTTTTTATTAAAATTTCCCAAGATATACGTGAAATTACATATTGGCTAGTTTTGAAATTTGGCACATTTTTTATACGCGATAATAACGCCAAATGTAGTTTGCGCACTTTGTTAAAATTATTTGTAAGTACGAACGATGACTTTTTCCGCTGATCTACAATGAAAAAAAGTGAAAGAAAATAGATTGCTATAAATTAAGAAATTCGCCAAGTGAATTATTCTTTTGAAAAAAATGCGCCAAGATAAATTTTTAATTTCTCCGTAAATTTCGCAACAAATTTTACAAAACTTAATATTTAGGGATAATTTGAGTTGTAGAATCGAAATATGAAAAAAATTGCCATGTCATTTCAGAAAAAGTACGATTTTGTCTCAAACTACCTATATTAGAACAATGTTATATATAAATCTAATAAATATTTTAAGTCGCGCTTTCAAGACATGAAAAACGCAATTTGAGTTTCGTCAATCTGCGCAGTAGAACGAGAGATATAGAACTGTCCCCCCCCCTTTTTTTGTGCAGTGTATACACAAGCAAATTAAACACAATTATACTTTTGCCATTGTGTTAAAAACTTATAGTGTTTAATTTATGGTCACTTAGCAAGTTATCCATAAAAGGCGTAAGCCTGTAATTTCGGTAATTATTTTGCCTTTAATAATGCTAGAAAAATTTATTGGAAGGCAACTAATGGCTTTGTCATAAAATTATTCGTTGCATATATGTGGATATTTGACAATAGTGCCAGTTCTATGGAGCACGCTACTGCTGAGGATTAGCGATTATTCCCAGGACATGATTTTGAATTACTTGAAGCTTATAATCTGAATGAATCTGCATTAATAGCTGTTGACCATAACCAGAGTTTCATAACACATAATAGGACTGGTAATACATGGATAACTGCTCCATTTGCAGTTTGAGTTTAAACTGGATCATTTACTTAGAAGAGGGATATCTTGCGAAGATGAAATTAGCCTTGAAGTGATATGTTTTATACGTGTAATCTAAATAAGTTTCTAATTCATTTCAATCCACAGCATAACCATTGTGTTTGACAATTTCGTTGCAGAAATTCTTAAGACTTAGAAGAAAACTCAACTCCCGATTCTCAAGAACTTACGCTGTTCCAAGATTATCGACTGTCGAGACAAATTCTTAAAAAAAAACTCTAAAATTTAAACTGGATCACTTACTCACAAATTCTAGGATTATCATTTACTTAGTTATCCCTCTTATCGTAAATAATAGCTCCTTAATCTGAGAATTCCTCCTCCCCTTTAAATTGCACAAGTAACGACAGCTTCTTGGTGCAAGAAAATTCAATTATTTAAATTGAAAAATTAAAAACATATCTAACAATTAGGAAATGAAGTCTCAAATTATGATAATTGTGCTCAGTGCTTTGATGGGCTGAGTTTTGGAATGAAGTGATTTCAAATATAATCAGTAATTTTTTAAAGCAAAAATTTTATTACAAAAGGCAGACAAATCTGATTTACCGACTGTCGTGCAAAATTATAAAGAAGATTCTGTGGAAAGGAAGAATGAAATTTCACATATTTGCTTAATTTCAAATTATATATTGTTACGTGCGTACGGGTTCGTTATATATTGAATGCACAAGTCGTAAAAGGTTAACAAAAATTTATTCTTTCCACAAGAAATAAATTAAAATGCTGAAATATTTCTTCACAGATCTTCGCACAGTATCACAATATCTCAAACGATTAGCAAAAACTCAGTTCAAAACAGATAAAATAATTCTATCTCACAGCGAAATCGCTACAATCAATACAGCATTAAGTAAACAAACAGCAGTTCGCTTTTTACAGCTACAAGTCAAGTATAACAGCAACAACAGCAACTAACTGAGATGAGGTGTTTCACCTCGGCTTTTATAAGCTTTTTAATTATCAGTAGAACAATCACGATATTTCTAGATTTTTCTGGATGGCAACAGTAATTACGAGATATTTATTTATTAAGCATTAAATGCACGCGCTCTTTTATTTTTATTGCTATTTTTTTTCGACGTAGCTTTCTCTTCAAAAATCGTCTGCGTTGCTAAGGCAACATGAAGCAAATCTAATTACAATTCTAAATAAATAGCCAAATAAATGTGAAATTCGTAACATTGCCCCCTTCCCAAGGACTGCACGTCCCGGGCAGTACAATCCTTGGACAGGAAGCCAAACGTACAACTAAGGCCTCAGTGTTATAATAAACATTACTTTATAATAAAAAAATAAACAATAATTCCAATAAATGACTTTCAGCAAATTAAATTCTATCGAACGCTAAATACAATTCAAATACTATCAAATACTAAATACAAATACTATCAAATACAAATGCTATTAAATACAAATACTTATCAAATACTTAACAAATACAAATCAAATACTAAATGCAAATAGGACCATGGTCTTATACTATATACATTACTATTTACAATTGTATACACTACGTACTATGGCCATAGTAATGAACTAACCTGTCATAATGAACGACTTTAGGTTTAGAGTTCGATGACTTACGGATCCGAACCACGACGTCGTTCAGCCTGTTTAGGACTGTGTAAGGACCATCTCAAGGTGACTGCAGTTTCAAAGAAAGTCTATTCCTTCGAGTCGGACTCCATAACCACACCTTGTCTCCTTCGTTGAAACGATGGCCAGTAGCTCTCTAGTGTCGTAGCGGGTCTTCAATTCGTGCAGACGGTGCTTCACTTCAAACCAGGCCTGGACATCTTGGATGTATTCCTCAGGCGATGAAGGGGCATCTGCAAGGCTGTCAGATAAGAAATCACAAGGCAGACGAAGATCACGACCGATGAGCATCTGGGCTGGAGAATTGCTGGTAGTCTCTGGTTTCTCTTCGATCTGAGTATGATTTCGGCCCCTTTCTGAGCAGGGTATTTCAGAAGACACGTCGGCGTTTCGTGGAGAAGATCCTTTCTGAGGATCGATAGTCATGGCCTCAAACGCTGAAAACAGTTTGTTGTTTTTGAAGTCTAAGCAAAAATTATATTTACTTAAAAAGTCTAATCCTAGTATGCAGGGGTCTGTAATATCCGCCACATATGCTGTGTGATGGTAGGTGGCACTTCCAAAGGTGATGTTCACATGTTTAACTTTCCTTCTACATCAATTTTCTCGCCGGACGCAGTCTGGAGAGTAACACAGGATGGCGTCCAAATCAGTTTTTCTTTAAATTTTTGAGCTAAATCTTTTCGAATTATGGTAACATTAGCTCCTGTATCAATGATCATACTGCAAGGAACTCTGTCGATATGCCCATTAATGGATAGTCCATTACTCTTGCCACACACTGCAGAAATCTTGAGCGCTTTAAAACGGGGTTGTTCAGTATCGCTCAAACTCTGCTCCGCGATATGATCATTAATTTGCTTCTTGGGTCGTTGCTGGGAAATGATCTTACTTCCCTTGCTCTGGGGTGTTGTGCAGTTCCTTCGTAGGTGGCCTTCAACTCCGCAGTTCCAGCATTTTGGTTCTTTGTCATTAGTTTTCCATCTCATGGCATTTAATTTTCTGTTTATATCGTCTGTCTTATTTTCCGAGCTCTTGAATATTCGGCAGTTCCTTCGCATGTGCCCTAAAATACCGCATTTCCAGCACTTTACTGTCAGTTTCTTGTCACCAGTATTCCGTGTCAAAGCATTCACCTTTCTGGTTAAATCGTCTAGGCGAGCAGTCATTGGATCCACTGGTTCTTGTATGTGAGCAGCTCTGATTGGGTGGCGGTCTCTACGAGTGGCTTGCTGTGCTGCCTCGAATTTCATGGCATAGACCAGAGCACTTTTTAAGTCCTTCACATCAGCCATTCGCAGTGCTTTCTGTATTTCAGGATCCCGGATGCCGTCGATGAAGTATTGCAGGGACAGGATTTCTCTTGTTTCTGTCGGGCACTCCGAAAAGGCGAGGTGGGACAGCCTTTCAACATCCGTGGCGAGCTCCTGGAGTGTTTCCGTAGGCTTCTGTTGACGGGATTTTAACTGCAGCCTGCTGTAATCTTTTAAACACTTCTCTCCAAAACGCAGCTCTAAAGCACCGGACAGAGCTTCGAAATCTAGCCTTTTGTTTTCGGGAAGAGTTTGAAGGATGTCCGCTGCGTCTGCTCTCAGAGAAGCCGCAAGGTGACAGGCCTTAGCTTGGGAATCCCATCCATTTGCTTCCGCAACTATAGAAAATTGTGTCTTATACACTTGCCAGGAGGTCTTCCCATCATATGTCGATAGCTTCAGAGAAGGATGTGCAGGCATGGCTAGGAATTTAAAAGTATCCGAACTGCTTCCAGCCGTCGCTACGAATTTCTTTAAAGTATCAACTTCTTTGGCAACTGCGGAAACTTTGTCATCAATTTGTTGTTCCACTGCAGAAACTCTTTCCTGAATTTGTTCTTTCACAGCAGAAACTCTGTAATCGATTTGTTGTTCTACGGCAGAAACTCTCTGTTCTATTTGTTCTTTGACAGAAGAAACTTTATTTTCAACCGCGTCTATTCTGCCTTCCATAGTCTCAAATTTATTTTCTATTATGCAAGTAATTTCCTTTTTCATTTTTTCTTGACTTGCTTTAACGGCTCTCATCTCTTCCCTAACGGATTCTTGACCCAATTTCATCTCTTGAACCGTTTTCATCTGATCTTTAACAGATTCCTGAACAGTCTTCATTTCTTCCTTAACAGATTTCTCCATCTTTTCTTGAACAGAATTCATTTCTTCCTTAACAGACTTCTCCATCTTTTCTTGAACAGAATTCATTTCATCTTTAACAGATGCTTCAACAGCTTTCATCTCCTCTTTCACGGAATCTTGGCCAGCTTTAATTTCTTCCTTAAATACAGCAAAGGCTGCCATGAATTGCCTTAATTGTTTTTTCATTGCTCTAGTTAATGGCATTCAAAAATCCCACCGCTGCCACCAAAAATTGTTACGTGCGTACGGGT
This sequence comes from Stegodyphus mimosarum, assembly GCA_000611955.2. Taxonomy (NCBI): domain Eukaryota; kingdom Metazoa; phylum Arthropoda; class Arachnida; order Araneae; family Eresidae; genus Stegodyphus; species Stegodyphus mimosarum. Next base: position 693,967 of record KK113714.1, read on the forward strand.
TCGTTATATATTGAATGCACAAGTCGTAAAAGGTTAACAAAAATTTATTCTTTCCACAAGAAATAAATTAAAATGCTGAAATATTTCTTCACAGATCTTCGCACAATATCACAATATCTCAAACGATTAGCAAAAACTCAGTTCAAAACAGATAAAATAATTCTATCTCACAGCGAAATCGCTACAATCAATACAGCATTAAGTAAACAAACAGCAGTTCGCTTTTTACAGCTACAAGTCAAGTATAACAGCAACAACAGCAACTAACTGAGATGAGGTGTTTCACCTCGGCTTTTATAAGCTTTTTAATTATCAGTAGAACAATCACGATATTTCTAGATTTTTCTGGATGGCAACAGTAATTACGAGATATTTATTTATTAAGCATTAAATGCAAGCGCTCTTTTATTTTTATTGCTATTTTTTTTTTCGACGTAGCTTTCTCTTCAAAAATCGTCTGCGTTGCTAAGGCAACATGAAGCAAATCTAATTACAATTCTAAATAAATAGCCAAATAAATGTGAAATTCGTAACAATATCTACAGATATTGATGGTTGCACTGTAACAAGGTTTTTATCATGTTATCATGATAAAAATGTCGTTTTCAATATAGATGCAGATGATAGAGTGCGGATAGAAAAGTTAGACAAAATATTTTAGATGAAATATGTTACTTGTGGCTATGTCTTTTAGAAGTGTCGCAAATGCACCACTTTGCATAAAATCGATGTTTAATTCAAAAAAGAGGAACTTCTCCGTTTACGAAATTTTTAATCTAAATACGAGACAGGTCTATCAGGTAAATAAATAGATTGTTTTTACGTATTTGAAAGCTATTTATATAAAAATACTGTATTTTCGTCAATATAATTAAAATATTAACTTGGGAAACAAACGCAAAAATGTCCAACTTTCATTTTAAATAATATTGTTCATTATACCTTTTATTTATTTATTTATTTAAATTCCCGATCCAATCCCGAGCAAATTATGAATGTTTATGACTGTAGTATCTTTGGCGCTGGAGCATATAAAATCTATCATGCTGAACATCTTATCTACAGGAAAGTGGTAAACAGAAGACAGTGTACCAGCTTGGTGGATCCAAACTCACAGGAAACCTTCGATTAAATTCGAAGTGCAGCTCAAGCAAATAATCTTCGTGTGCTCTGCCAAATAATCCAACCTAACCTTGTGTATTAAAACAAGACATTTTGAACTAATTTTTTTAAGAAATTCCAAAAGAGAATTTTGAATTGCCATCATCATCTGATATTCTGACTAAACATGTAACTGAGTATGAGGATTTGCCACCATTATCTAAGAGTTACCAGGTTAGGAGTAAAAATAAAAGCTTCAGAGAGATTAGAAATGTAAGACTATCTTCAGGGCAATGTTGTGATGTACCAATTTAAAGTGAGAGTATGTAAAATATACTTAGATTTGAAACCTAATTTAGCCTTTAAGAATTGGCAACAGCTGGTCATCATGTTTACTTCTTTTCTTATCATGGAGCTTTGTTGTAGAATAATAACTCTATTCTTTGTATAATAAATGTTTTCTTATGTTTATTAAGCGTTCTCACTCATCGTGTAGAAACTAGAGAGTACTTAAATTTCTGTTTAAATAAAATTCTTTTTTACTTAAGACTTAATTTCATTTAATAGCAAAGATTTAGTTTAATAATTTCAGAGTATAAAAGAAACCAAGTTTATATTAGATTTCCCAGTAAGTTGTAAGTTTTATCAAAATGGTTTTTATTTCCAACCTAATCCGAATAATAACAATGACACCGCAGATATTATCTTAATAGCCTTTTGTTGCCCCTGGAAAAGTAAAAAAGTATTCTCGGAAGGTTGATATATAACGTAATAATAATACAGTTCGAAAGATACATTAAAGATGTTCCATTGTTAACACTGATTCATTGCTTTTAAGTACCATCTTTTTATTTTCTTTCTTCCGTTGCAGGAGAAATGTCGAGTTTTAACGAAAGTTTCTCGCCACCGCAAATATCGTCTGCGCAAACAGTTGGCGTATTTAATCACATTTTGTCAAACGATTTTTGGCCTTTGAAAGCAAGAAGCTTGCTTTAAAACACTGTGTTGTGAAATTTGTAAGAAAATGTCGTTATTATTAAGCACAAGGTGTCTGAAATGGAACTATCACGCTACCAGATTAGAACCATCATTTACTTCCAGTTCTGTTGCAAAAATCAGCTACAGAATGTCATCAAATCATGTGTACAGCTTTAGGTACTAATCTTATATCATATGACATTGTGAATGTTGGTACCGAAAGTTAGAAAACAAGGATTATAACGTTCAAGAAGTACAGCGCTCTGGCCAGCCTTCTGATGTTGATGAGGCCCGTCTGCGAGAACTTGTGGAAGAAGATCAGTATGCAACCACTCGAGAGCTTGCTAAGGAGTTAGACGTTAGTGCCATGTCCATTAGTCGCGCTATTGCACCGCATAAACTTGACGTACAAGTTCAATTGCTGGGTGTCGCCTGAGCTGGCTCAAGCAGATAAGGACATACGTGTTCGGGCTTGCACTAATCTGCTCGAATATTAATGCAAGGACAAAATTATTAACCCGGATCGTCACTTGTGATGAAAAGTGGATTTATTTCAACAATACAGGCCGAAAGGGGGGGTTAGTCTGCGCCAGGTGAGCCCGTCGGCCCTGTCGCAAAGTGCAATTTGATTAGCAAAAAGATCATGCTTTTTATCTGGTGGAATTGCCCTTTTATTATCCACAAAGAGTATCTGGAAAAACTTAAAACTCCCGGCAGTAAGGTGTACAGAGAGACGCTAGTCCGTGTTGACGCTGCTATCAAGGAAAAACGTCGAACTGAGTTCCGGCACAAAATAGGTAATGTTTCATCAAGATAATGAAAGGCCGCATGTGTCTGCATTCACCGACTGGATTCTGTACAGACTCGAATGGGATCTCTTTACACACCCACCATGTAGCTCCGAGTCCTATTAAGTCCAATCTGTAAAAAGTTCTTGTTTCTGGAACATTCACATCACAATTTTGATACTTCAGAGAAGGATAAATTATATGTATTACTCTAGTTATTTTTGCACAACTTAGAAACTTTTAATTTTAATTAATTAAAAAAGGTTTAAGGCATTTTGCCTAGGCACCCTGGTGTGTCCAAACACCGTTTCACCGACAGAACGCCTGTTTACGTAGCAATGGGTAAATAAGCAGAATAAACGAAATTTCGCTCTGAGCGAACCAAGTATGCTCAGAGGACAAATATATTTTTCATCTCGGACAAAGAAAATTCTTACCACCCTTTAGTAGAGTAGCGCAAAAATGAATAAATCTGAAAGTGTTCAGATTTTAATGGTTGTACAAAAGGGAATTTTTTTTAAGTTTAATACGGCTATCAGTAGATATTATCAATAATGAAATATTTTATGAGATACTAGACTGTACATTTAAATATTACATATTTTCATTATGAGAACGTTATATATTGTTGCGAAAAATTCGGCGGTTGCGCCTGTATGTAAGCTTTCCGGCATAGCACTACGGTTGCCATAAAATAGTGTATGGTAGGGTTGCCAGATTGGCGACTTTACCGCCCATTTGGCGACCAAATTGGCGATATCCCATGGTCCAATCGGGAAGCTTCTAGAATAACGTCCTGCCGAGATATTTCTCGAAACGTGTGGAACCTAAAGAAAAGCTATATAAACCCCTTCGTTTCTGAGAGCCGGCGTTGCGAGCAGTGTGATTAAGTGTGTGATTAATTGTGAGAATTGCGAGAATAGCTGCTGACTGTGATAGCTAAGCTACGCAAGAGTTTTGTGAACGGAAAGCGATCGAGATAGTGCTTTGCCGTGAAGCTACCTTTACAGTATAGCTTGACAGTGTATTGGTGATTGTTCCACGGTTTTCATTATAAGTCTAGTGTTGCCGTGAAGCTACCTTTACAGTTACAGCCTGAAGCTGTGTGGCTGATTGTTTCAGCGTATTTATTGTAGATTTTTGACGCTTTTAATGGTAATTTTGGAACTGTGCTGTAAATAGTGATTCTTGTAAATAAATTGTGCTTTTTATTGCTCTGCATCGTGTTTTCATCGGATACTCTCAAATCCACGAACCCGTATAACGCAACAACTGGTGTCCTAAGTTGGATTTGTGAGTGAATGCCAGTCACCCGTCTACAGGAGAAAGCAATGGCGGAGAAAATGAAAGCTTTGATGGACATGTTAGCAGCTCTGAAAGCCGACATGTTAGCAGCTCTGAAAGACAGACAAGAAGAGATGAAAGACATGAAAGCCGGACAAGAAGAGATGAAAGCCACTCTGAAAGCCGGACAAGAAGAGTTGAAAGAGATGAAAGCCGGACAAGACGAGATAAAAGCCGGATATAATGAGATAAAAGCTGGCTATGAAGAGATGATAGCTGATATGAAGGTCGAGCGCGAAAACAGGAAAGTCGGCCGAGAAAAAGTACGAGAGCAACTCCAACAGATGAAAGAGGAGCTTGCAGAAGAAACTGGAGCCATGAAAGAAGATGCGGAAATCGCAGAAGTGGCATCTGAAGAGTCAGAGGATGAAGAAACGGAGGAAGTAGCTAGTAGAGTGTCTGAGAAAGATCCAGAAATTATGGATGAAACATCCAACGGGATGAAAGAAAAAGAACGAAAACATGAAGAAATTAAAGACGGGAACGAAGATTTTGATGCTCACGTGCCTGAAGTAGAGACAGAAGAAAATGAAAATGCGACTGTCAAGATCATAGAAACTGATAATGAAGTTACGAAGTCGCAGTTAGCAAGCATTGAACGATCTGATGAGATGTGTTCACATGTTCACATCACATGTTCATGTGATGCTGAGATGGAAGAAGCTGATGTACAACTTACGCGGAGTGCTCCAGCATTGCAAGAAAGTTTACCCATTTCGCAATCCATGTGCGTGTCTTATAGTGCAGATTGTGCAGACAAGGACTTGATTCTAAACCTGGATACTTCTGCTTGTAAAGGATCGGATTCTATTCATGGTCCTGGTGTAAACATCGGAACTCGCTTTCAGGAAATAGAGGTAAATAAGCATGTACCTTCTGCTGTGAGTATCGAGGTGAACTGTACACACGGTGCGAATAAACTACAGAGTGGTGAACGAACTGTTTCAGATCTTCCTGTGCAAGAAAAGTCTGAAATGACTGAATCTTCAGACTGTGATATGAAAAACAGAAATATATCTGAGAACTGCCGTGGAAAAGTATTTGACCCGGGTATAACTTAGTGAAAAGCCTAAGACTAAAATCCATTCTGAACTTTAATAGTATAGTTTAAAATTGTTATGTGTTTAACTTATGTATATAATTTGTATATAATGTAAATATTTGTTTCTTTAGTTATGTTATTTGTTTGTTTTATTACCTTTTGTATGTATCGAATTATGCTCCCAGCCAGGGATTGTACTGCCCGGGACGTGCAGTCCTTGGGAGGAGGCAGTGTTGCGAAAAATTCGGCGGTTGCGCCTGTATGTAAGCTTTCCGGCATAGCACTAGGGTTGCTATAAAATAGTGTATGGTAGGGCTGCCAGATTGGCGACTCTATCGCCCATTTGGCGACCAAATTGGCGATATCCCATGGTCCAATCGGGAAGCTTCTAGAATAACTTCCTGCCGAGGTATTTCTCGAAACGTGTGGAACCTAAAGAAAAGCTATATAAACCCCTTCGTTTCTGAGAGCCGGCGTTGCGAGCAGTGTGATTAAGTATGTGATTAATTGTGAGAATTGCGAGAATAGCTGCTGACTGTGATAGCTAAGCTACGCAAGAGTTTTGTGAACGGAAAGCGATCGAGATAGTGCTTTGCCGTGAAGCTACCTTTACAGTATAGCTTGACAGTGTATTGGTGATTGTTCCACGGTGTTTATTATAAGTCTAGTGTTGCCGTGAAGCTACCTTTACAGTTACAGCCTGAAGCTGTGTGGCCGATCGTTTCAGCGTATTTATCGTAAATTTTTGACGCTTTTAATGGTAATTTTGGAACTGTGCTGTAAATAGTGATTCTTGTAAATAAATTGTGCTTTTTATTGTTCTGCATCGTGTTTTCATCGGATACTCTCAAATCCACGAACCCCTGTAACGCAACAATATATTTACATTATATATCTAAAAACGTTCGAACTTTACATATCTAAAAAGTGAAAAAGTCTGTAACTAAATTCTCTAAAAATATTTAATATTTTTAATTAGACATATCATGAATTAAACGCATTTTTAGGTATTCTTGTGTAATCAGGACCGGAGTCAGAAAAGTATTATGTATGCAATTGTGTATGGATGTATGTGTTTATGTATGCATGTACGTGAGTATGTACCATACACACGTACATACATACTTACATTTCTGAATCCGGTCCCGATAACATAAGAATACCCATTTTTATTGAAATTAATAAAAAAAGGACTTAAAAATTTTTTAAATTTTAAGAAATAAAAACACATTTTTATACACTTTTAAAAGTTTAAAAAATAATGTTCTTAGGAACTCACCAGTTGCTTTTAAAGAGGTTAGATTGTACTCAATATCAAACAGAACAAATTAAAAAAATATCTTACACTTTGCCGAATGGCAACAAATTCAAATGAAAAGTGAAACAACGCAAAATCCTGTTTCGAAACTAATAGCCGTTTTATGCCTAAGGAATTTAAAAAAAAAAAGAAAGAAAGAAAGAAAGAAAGAAATTTCAGATTTTATATTACGCCCAAAGGGGCATTTTTTTAACGTTTTGTGTGTTATTTTTATTTATTAAATATCATGTTAAACCATAAAAATTCAATTCAAGAGCCATAGCACGAAAAGAGAAATATTTAGAATTTCCGATACACAGCCTCGAGCGCTGGAGATAATTTTTCTTTTCTTTTTTTTCCTCCGTACAGTGTTGCCATTGCTTGCTTTGAAATCGTTGAATTTCTTAATCAAAAACTCATAAATGCTTTATAAAATATGAAATCGATAAAAAAAACAAATTTGGGATTCCAGATGCCCATATTCGGGAGACGTGCGCTATTCAAAATTTCATGGCTCTAGGTACCGTTGTTTTATCACAGTGGGAGAAAGATACATACATTTAGGCAGATTCTTCATTATTTAATTTCTCTAAATACAATACAGGGCTCTAATATTTCGTGGCAACAATTTAGAAAGTGATTCGCCGTTTATAATGAAACAACGCAAAATGCCAAAACGAAATTAAAAGCCATTTTGGGATAACGCCTTTAGGGCTAAAAAAAGGGAGGGAAGGAAAAGAAAAAAGAAAATGGAGAAAGAAAGAGAAAAAAAAAATGTTATCTGTTATTTTATTTTAAAGATGAATTCAAATTCCCTGCGCTTCATTGAAACTTATTTCCTGGAATTATTCTAAACTTAATTAACCAATCTCTCAGGGCAAATCGAAAACGACATCAAAAATTACAAATTTTGGAACTAAATATCCTGGTTAATTTTTGTCGCGCGGGAGTCAACCTTCTTATAATTTTATTTTTTCCTAAAGAGTGTGAAATTTTACCAAATATAAGTATAAAAACGTACGACCGCATTAAAAGTTATATGTATTACTCTAGTTATTTTGCGCAAAATTTAGAAACTTGTTACAGATGGGTTAAAGCAATTAATTACCCTAGGTACACTTGTGTATCCAAACACTGTTCCACCGAAAGACCACTTGTTTACATAGCATGGGTCGATAATGATAGCAAACAAAATTTCTCTGCTAGCGAACCAAGTAGTTTAGTGAAATTATATGTAAATTGTAATATCTCTTGCATAATGTAACATGAAAGACCTAGGTAAGCGAAGCATCGGCAAAAAAATAGGGTTTCAGGGCTAGGTCCATTTTATCTCGCCAAATTTGGCGAAAAATCGCCATAAATCGGGAAGCTGGCGACCTTTTTGTTCGATTCTTATGTAATTGTAATTGTGTATGCCTTCCAGGAATTTTGAGAAATCGAAAGTGCTGGAAAATTCTCAGTGGACAGGGTAGACTAAACAAAACCGAAGGCAGCATCAGTTTCCAGCTACTTCAGAGTTTACAGCGCGAAATATCAATTTTTGAAAGCTCTGTTTTTTCAGTTGCGCTTTGCATTGCATTGTGTTCAATGTTCTTAGTAGTTTGAAGTGGTAACTACTTATTATGCTATGTTATACTAAGAAGAGCTGAAGAGCTTTTGAGTGAAAATTTCTAGAATTGTAAAATGTTTCTTTTTGCAAAACAAATTTCATCAAGCTTTCATCGGTTCTATGTACATTCAATCCATTACGAGCCCGTGCTCACGTAACAATATATTTGAGTCCGACACACAAATTAATATGTGGCAAAATTCGAATTAAGAATTGAATTCTAAAAACCTATTGCCTAATGTTACGCATAGATCAGGGCTTCTTAAACTATGGGTCGCGACCCCATTTGGGGTCGCGTAGCAAAATTCTGGGGTCGCGAGAGATTTTAATGTCAAATATTTATATATAATATATATATACCATTTTATAACATCACTAGAGTTGGCGGAATACAGCGGACTTGCAGCGTCTAGACACGCGCATTTGTTGAAGGTTTTGTGCTATCTCCACCGACAGCAGTAATCGATCGATGATCGCTATTATTATACTGTGGCTATACATTGTTAGTGCGTTTGGTAGGTATCATACATGTTGAATAAACCGCGCGCCGCTGACTTCCCACAAGGGAGGAATGCGCGCGCGTACACACGTGCAACCTGCAGCTAAACAATGATTCAATACACGCGCTGGCAAATACGCATTAACCAAACCGGTCTGTGGGGCTCTTATAAAAAAGCGCGCATAAATACTTGTAAAACCCGTTGAAAAATTTGTGAATTTTATATATTTAATATAATTTTATATATTTAATATGTTATTTTTATATATTTATTGTATTTTAGGATCAAAATAATTTTTGGCCATGGATAAATGGCTGAACTTAAATAAGAATGGTAATGACGCAGATGATAATGCTACAAACTCTTCTCAGGCAGGACAAAGTATTGGAAAACAGGCATCTAATGTGCGAAAAAGAAAATATGATGAGTCTTTTCTTCAATTTGGCTTTACATTTCAAAATTGTGAGGGTAATGAACAACCTCTTTGTTTGATCTGCAATGAATTATTGGCTTCGGAGAGTATGAAACCATCAAAATTAAAAAGACATCTTGGATCAAATCATGTTTCGTATGTCAATAAACCAAAAGAATATTTTGCAAGACTGTATAAATCCCTAAATAAAGAAAAGAAAATCTTTGAAAAACTTATAACTGTTAATGAAAAATATTTACTAGCGTCATATGAAGTTTCATACTGTATTGCTAAAAATAAAAAGCCGTTCACCATTGAAGAAGATCTTCTGTTACCTGCTGCTATTAAAATGGTAGAAATACTACATGGAAGAAAATATGGCGATGATATTCGAAAAATTCCTTTGTCGAACGACACTGTCTCGAATAGAATTTTTGATATTAACAAGGATCAATTAATACAACTTATTACAAGAATTAAAGAAAGTCCGAAATTTTCAATTCACTTGGACGAAACAACTGATATTAATAAATTGGCTCAGTTGTTAGTATATGTCAGGTACGTTTATAAAGAAAGCGTGGAGGAAGAATTGTTATTTTGTCGTCCTATGGAAGACCATACTACAGGGAAAGACATATATTGTAAAGTTGACGAATTTTTAAAAGCAGAAGGTTTAGAATGGAAAAATTGCTGTGGAATATGCACAGATGGTGCAAGAGCGATGACGGGCAAAAATATTGGTTTTAAATCATTTTTTCAAGCTGCTCATTATGATCATATAACTTTTACTCACTGCCTTATTCACCGAGAGGCTCTTGCAGCAAAAAAATTAGCACCAGAATTGAACGATGTGCTTCAGGATGCTGTTAAGATCATAAATTTTATTAAGAGCCACGCCCTTAACAGTCGCTTATTTTCAAATCTCTGTAAGGATACGGATTCCAACTACACAACTTTGTTATTACATGCAGAAGTAAGATGGTTGTCAAGAGGTCAAAGTTTAAGAAGATTATTGTTATTAAAGGACGAGATCGAAATATTTTTAACCGAACGAAAATGTGAACTTGCTGCTTTTTTTCAAAATGACTTATGGCTATCCAAGCTGTGTTATTTGTCAGATATTTTTGCGAAGTTAAACGATCTCAACTTGTCTCTTCAAGGAAAATATTGCGATATATTTACTTCAAATGATAAAATTGAAAGTTTTATTAAAAAGATCAACATTTGGAAAAGTAGGGTCGAAAAAAATTCGTTCGAAATGTTTTCCAGTGTCGACAATTTTGTAATCGAGAAAATTCATTGTAAAACTTTTATTGCAAAAATTATTGTAGATCACTTAAAAGCACTAGAAATACAGTTCCGGACATATTTTAAATTAAATATTGATTTTCAAAAAATAGTTTGGATTCAAAAGCCGTTTTGGATTGGCTTAAGTGAGATTGATCACCTGCCACTTAAAGCTCAAGACAGTGAGGCTGGCTCAAGACTTTGGCTGAATTCTGGATCGGAACTAGAACTGAATTTCCCACAATCGCTGATATGGCGTTAAATGTACTTCTGCCATTCAACACCACATATTTATGTGAAGTTACTTTCTCAGCTTTAACACATATTAAATCCCAATATCGTTCAGCGTTAAAAAATGTTGAAGAGGTCTTACGTCCAGCAGTTTCAAACATTCCACCAAGATTTGATTTGTTATGCAATAAAAAACAGGCACATCCATCTCATTAAATTTTTTACTTATACTTTAATTTAATACTTACCACGCAACTACTTGAATATATTCGAGAGAATTAAGACGGTCAGAATCCACTTTTATTTTTGAAACTATAATAAATACAATTTTATAATTTTTTGTGCAATTTTTAATTTTAGATTTTTGTATGTTTCAAAACGAATTCTAAACTTATATATTTTCATATGTATATGTATATTGTTACCTAATAAATAAATCATCAAAAATATTAATTTATTTTTCTTTTATATTTGTATGGGGTCGTCAAGAAACTCGCAATCATAAATGGGGTCGTGAATGACAAAAGTTTAAGAAGCCCTGGCATAGATGCAAAGGCATAACGATTTGAGGATGTTTCGATGCCCTTAGAATTAAAAATTTAATGTTTATCGAAAATAATATAAATCAGTATAAATAAATATCGTTGATGAAAACATGAGAACATCTGGAAAGAAACTTAGAATGCAAAATACATTCAAGTTCTATCAGAACAAAGATCCTAAACATATAGCCCTAAATGTTCGCTTGTGGTTATTATAGAACTGTCCTGAAGTTATAAAAACTTCTTCATACTTTCTGAACTTAAATCCTACGGAATATGTATTGGAGAAATAACTAAGGAAACATGATATTTCTTCGAAAGCTCTACTTAAAGAAATTCTTACGTAAGAATGAAACCAAATGGAACATTCTTACTAAAAAAAATCAGTTGAATCTATGCCAAAGCGCATAAAAAGTGTAATTTTAGTTAAAGGATAACCAACAAAATACTGAATGCCCTGTTATTTTCATGTCTTTATTAAATATATATAGATCTTTCAAAGTACACGAATATTTATCTGAGTCCACTTTCAGAACCTTTTGAATAAATTATCATTTTTACCAAAAAACGTTTGGAATAACTTATTTCAAAACAAATGGGTTTAAAAACAGATGATCAATAACGTATGTGAAAGAAATATAGTTATTATGCTAATATTTAGTAACTGGATATTTAGACATAAAACCGAAAAACACAAGCGTACGAAAACAAATGTGAGCCATTGTATATATATGTGATGGATTAGAGAATGATTAACAAAAAACACTTCTCTGCAGCCAAAGCTTGATGAAAACTGCATTCTGCGAAGTGTTACACACCATTTCATTCATTTCAGTTTTACCGAATCGCAAGTCACTTCATCCGCAAATCCCCCCCCCCACACACACACAAAGATAAGGATAGGAGCAGGTGTCAGTAAATGAGTAAGTAGCTCCTGTTTTATCTAATTTTCCATACCTTTGCACGTTTTCAAGTTAGCCAAATGCTGGCGAATGTCTGATTTCTTCCGTATGCTTGCACATTAGGTAATCACTCGCCAAACTTAGCCTATTAATAAACAAACTTCTTCCCGTCGGTTTATAATGAAGCGGAAATTGAAGTTCGTAATTGATTGCGATGAAGGCATTATTTTACTATTATTTATAATAAAAATATAATTATTCTAGTAACTAGTTAATTTTTAATATAAATGTACTAGGTTAACGAAGCACATGAAAATCTTGAATGCTTGGGACATGAAAATCCTGAATTTATTTTTAAGTAATTATATTTCATCATTAGCATAATGAACATAAAGAAAATTATTTTCATACAAAACAAAGCATTGGGTAAATCCTTGTAATTACCATGAACAAAATATCAATATTGAAAAAAATAGAAAACCACTTACATGGCATAGAAATATGAGATGTTATGCGATATGTTAAAGAGATGCTTTCTAAAATACACTACAGTTTGTTTGTTATTGGTTAAAAATTTAAATTTGAATGTACAGATGAAAATTCCTTTTTTTTTATGCTGATGTCGGTATAAAATAAAGCGAAAATTTTAATACTATTTTAAAAATCAATCATTACTTTCGTAAAAAGTAATTTCTTTTTATCTTACTTTCGAAGGATCTTAATGAAATGTATACACTAAAATGGTAAAAGAAATGCATGCTAAATTTCGTAATTAATGATTCTTATGGCAAATTTACATTTTATTTTGTATTTAATACTATAATGATCTGTATATTAAGCCAGTCTTAAAAATATAACAAGAAAAAAATTAACACCTAAACAAAAAATCGTTTCTTTGCGGGGCAAGGAAAAGAATATAATGCTACGTATAATGCTAAGCTCACACATATTATAAATGGCTCACAATTATAAATGGCAGAAAAATAACTCTCCAACAGATAATTTTAAACTCGAATCATTCGTAAATTCTAGCCGGCGATAGAGTATGTACAACCGGCGCGGATGCACCGGGCGGAAAAATTTGGAGTGGCAGAATTTGAACCGGGCATCAAAATGTCTAAGCCCCGATTGCTATATACACTAAATTTGAAAAATAAATAAACAAATAAGTATATCATGAAAATATGAGACTAGCAAAATAAAATGAATTCTAAATGCAAATTCTGTTAAATAATAATACAGTGAAACATCTGTTCAGAAACTTAATTTGCTTCTTAAGTTCCTTTCGTCAACCGATATGTTCGTAAACGAAAACAATTTTACTCTTAGGAATTAATGTAAAATAGATTACTAATTCTTCTCTAACAGATGATTACTTATTTACATTTCACAGGAATATTTTGTGCGAAAGTTCATAATATAAAATCGATGGAAATCATTAAACATATATTTATATACATATCTAAAGTAAACATGATATTAAAGAGATAAAATAGAAGAAAATTTCTGTATACCTGTACATCGGAGACAGCATAAGTGGAAAATGATGGGGAAGTTTTTATTGTTTTAAATGGAAAATTCTTTCCACAAAGCTCTTGTAGCTTTCTTTAGGCGGCATTTTCTTTTATTTTTCTTTGTCTCTATGCGCCAGTCTGTTTGAAAGTCATTAAACCTTTGCTTCACCCAAAATTTGTCCATATTGTTGCCTAAGTTTTAAAATATTTCTGAAATGAGATACGTCATTTTCACTGAAAATACTTTTGATGTACCTTGCTACTGTTCGGTTACAGTGAGTATGGTAACATGAAAACTCTGCACCTTACCGTATTTTGCACAAATTTTTTGGGTCAGAGCACTAAGGTGATTTTTCTTTGTTCTTCTTCTGAAGACATTTCACCCGCAATCACAGTTTGTTGCTGCTTCTAAAGTTGTAATCCTTTCTTATTGAGTTCATTTTTATGGCTCTAGTAACTTCTCCAGATTTTTGGTGTTAACTTGCAATCCTATGTTTTTGCCTAAAGACCTAGTATCAGATAAAAAAAAAATGTCAAAGCGCTTAAACCTCTACTGTAATACGACTTGCCCATTTTTTCCTCCAGCCACTCCTGTAAGCCACTTGCTGCCAGGCTTTGTTGATGAGAGTTTAGCAATAAAAAACAGTAAAAGATGCTTCTAGAAATCTTTAAGTATTAATTACGGGTGAGACATTGTAGACTACTATTCTTTGCAAAGAGAAAACCCACGAAAACGCCCATGAAGTCAGTTCGTTTGCATGGAATCGAAATCCGGTGGAACCACCATTTTTCAGCGAGTTTACCGCTCGGGTGGTGATAGTTCGGTGAGCTGATCTTAACACTTTTCTGCACTCAATTCATTTTTCATTTAGTATTATATGAAAAACTAGCAATAATCATAAATCCCTTTGAAAAACATTCTTTAGATATTTTTAACCGATGTTTAAGAATTTTTTTCTCCCCTTTGATGATAATAAATGGATCTCTTTTTATTACGATCATTTAAATACACACAAAATTCACCTATTGTGACAACAATTTTCCATTTTTGTCCGGATAAATGTTTCGCACAAATAATTATGCTGCACGTTCTGCATCCGGTAGTATGTCTTCGAGAAAGATGATGCACATTATGTTTTTTCGACTTTCTCCCAGATTCAAATCAGCATTAATTACTTTGTTTACAATTGACACTGGGCATTTTAATGACTTTACAACTGTCCTTTGATTTGATTTTTCTTTTAACATTAAAGATCTTACCTTTGCAATATTTCAAACATTCCGTTTATTTCTTGGATATGTATCTGAAACAATTTTTCCACTTAGAGCCAAACTATGAAGTCCCCCCCTTTCTTGTTAACAATACTGTCTATCATAGCTTTAGATATCGAAAAACTATGGCTTTCACAGTTTTTTAATAACCAGACGCGAATAAATTTCTTCAGAAAGTGCACAAGCTTCCCATTCATTGCTTCTTTTAAAGCGCCATTTTAAACTGTCATGTAGCAGACGATAATTTATACTTTCAAAATTATAGTTTCACTTTAAAAAATTCCAAACAGACGATTTTTTATACCAAAGCAAAACTGTCTAAAATTGTGGAATAGCAATAAAATTCTGTATCGCAATAAAATTTTTAAATATCAGCTTTTGAAATGCATGTTAGGAAGATCATACATTAATCTATAAAACGGCATAAGCACAGCTCACCAGTAAATAATTCTATGCACAAATGAATTTTTAATTTTATAAATAGGAAGTAAAATATATACCAAGAAAGTATGAACTTAACAATACGAAATAAATGCTAAATGCTGTGCTATGCTCTCTATCCCGAAAATTGAATCTATGCTTTGAAAAAATTTATAATATATATAAATGAAACATTCTTCTCTTGCAGATATTAATCGCATAGCCCTTGGCAGATAGAAGCCATGAACATCCTTCCCTTGGGAGTTACCAATCGCATACTTTCCCTTAATTAAAACTAACAACTAACAAATAGAAAATTACTATAAAATCTTCTTCCGGTTATACTTTTTTTCGGCAGACGTTAAATATAAACAAAACATTAAGAATTTCGAAAAATAATCGATTAGGCCAAACTTTATTTGCAACTGAGGGAAATTACACTTTCTTGTTAAATATCTGATGATATTAATCATCAGATATTTAACAAAAAACGGTGCTTAATAAATTTTCAAAACGAAGAAACTATGGAAACAAAAGTGAAAAAAAAAATCTGAAATGGTTTCAGATTTTAAATTACGCCTAAAGGGGCATTTTTTTTAACATTTTGTGTGTTACCTTTATTTATTAAACATCATGTTCTTCGCACTTAAATCATAAAATGCAGTTCAAGAGCAATATCGCAAAGTAATTTTAAAATGAGCATATCTTTAGAATTTCCGACACACCGTCTCGCGCACTGGAGATAAAAATGTTTTTTTTCTGTACAACGTTGCTACTGCTCGCTTTGAAATCCTTATCAAACATTCGTTAAAGTTTTACAAAATATGAAATCGATAATAAAACAAATTCCAGATTTCAAATTTGGACTTCCAAATGCCCATATTCGGGTGGAAACGTTCAATATTCAAAATTGGATGGCTCTAGGTACCGTCGTTTTATCACAATGCGAGAAACATATATACATTTACGCAGATTCTTCATTGTTTAATTTCTTTAAATATAATACAGGGCGATAATATTTGGTGACAACAATTTGAAAAGTGAGAAACGCTTTTAGTGAATCGACGCAGAATGTCAACACGAAATTAATAGTCCTTCTGGTCAAATTGCCCCTTTGAACTAAAAATATACCAGGAAGCCTTGCCAAGAAATCTTACTCCGTATTTTGGCATCATCTGTAAAGAATTTTAATTCTAAGAACGAGTAATTTTTATCCATTTCTAAATATAATTATTAAGTTTGTATTTTTTACTAGCCTAAATATTTTGCTTGAATAATTTAAAATGTAACTCAAATCTCTCACTATTAAAAAATAAACAAATAAGTAAAACACACTTTTTAACGAAACGTTAGAAGTTGCAACACTAACTTTTCGAAATATATATTTTCAAACCTCGCTGTATAGCGAACCTTATTTATGATAAAACCTCGGGTACAACGAACGAACATTTTGGTCCGGTTCAACTTTCTAAATTATTAACGTTATTTTATACGTCTATAGCGCACATCGATATGTATAAAAGTCGGATATAATGAGCTCTGTGAATATCTTCAATTAATTTTTTTTCATAATTCATAAAATTTTTAGAAGTTCTGTTCCTTTTAAACTGATAAATCATGAACTTAAAATTTATATATGAATTTAAAGATTGAATATTAGGCTATGATAATTAAAAACACCTTTATGTCACTGTTCTTTTTTAATCTTCAATCACACCTTTCTCCATATTCTAAACAAAAATTACGAAAGGCATGTGTAGCACGCACTTCTTGGAAACCTAAGACTCACAATAAAGCACACCTTAGGAAATACCATAGTACTGTATCATGCGCTGAACCAACGCACTTGACTAGATTCTTTGATTTCATTTAAGTTATTTGATTGAACAATCAAACAAGGCTGATATTATGATGAAAATTTTGAAATTTTTGCTATTCAGGAAAAGAGAAAGTCGTAAGTAGATTCTTATGAGCTTGGGTGCTACTCAGGCGATTCGTCTTTTTTTATCCTTTTAGATTTGTTTGATCCTTGTCGGTTCACATTCAAAGTACTGCCCAAGTTCTCTCTTCTGAACGGGTTATTTTGCTTTATTTAGATTTTTTTCTAGGATGTCCGCATAACAGCTGGTGCAACTTTGCTTTGTAACCATTTGTATCTTACGGAAAATGAATGCGTTTTTATTGAGCATTGGCTAAGATAGATTAATGATGAAATTATATTCACTTTTCCTATCTTCCAGAAAGGCGAAACTTCGTGTGTTCATTTACTTTACTTTCAATATTTAAGAAAAAAAATTTCTATGTCAAAATTTTACCTGTATGCCAAGCTATAAACGTATAATGTTCTGTACTTTAGACAGAGAGAGTATTATTAAAAAATTGCAGAACGGATGTTGCCAAATCGATGTCGGCCGCGAATACAGCTTTTCCAAATGTATAGTTGACACACAATGTAGAAAATTCTATTCACGGAAAAAGGTAAGTTTTGAATACGAAGAAACAGGTGAGCAAAGCCGTGCATAGGGATTTTGAAAAACCCTGAAATGTTTCACTGTTGAAAGCGTCTCGAAATACCACCTTTGGAGAATGTCCAGATTAGGCTTCTTGACGTTTTCAAACATCTTGGCAAAATAGCTACTAATGGATTTTTAGATAGGCAACTTTTTCTTGAGCATAACCACAAATGCAATAGTTACATTCCTGTACTTACACATGAGTCAAAAGCAGTAGAACGTGTTGATGCATCATTTGTTATTGCTGACTACATCCATGTAATCTGCTCTCCAGAGTAGATGACTACATGATAGTTGCTCAGCCCTCAACTCAACTGCTATATATGTTATGCGCTTTCTTTCATTTTCATGCTATGCCAAAAAAAGTTTATACTCCAAAAAAAAAAAAGATAATACGTTTAATGCATTAAACTCTTTAAAAAGCCCATGTCTTTCCAGAATAATGGTAAAATCACATGTTTTAAGCATGACACTGGAAAGACTAGATGAACAAAGAAAACTAATGAACTGACACTAGAAAGTAAAAAAAAAAAAATAAATAAAAGATTCCATCTTTTCTATGATAATGGTATATTACCTATCACAAGTATAACCTTGGAAAAACAAACAAGTGGGTGTTGGAAGTTTTCATATTTATTTACCTGATCTGTTTCCAAATTAATATCAATTCTCTCTCTTTGGACAACTTTTTACTGAGAAAATATTTTCAAGCAAAGCAGGAAATGAAAAATAACCATGAGCTTTTGGGGGAGCTACAAAGAACTAAATTTTATTTATGTCATGAATATGTAAAATGCCATGAGCATACACTTTTCTTTTTTTTTTTTTTTTTTTCCATACAGGAAAACCATATCAAGCATTAAATCAATTATTTTGACTGTCTTCAATATTGAATACTATCAATTATTTATTTATTGAATCAATGCAAGGTTATATTTTTAAAAAGTTGGCTATGGAAGGCGAAGCATTTTAAACACTTTTATAGTTTTATAACAATTAATAATTAAAATAACCACTTGCAACAACAACAAAAAATTTTATGTTACATACTTTTCTAAATAAGCAAATAAATCAGAGCTATGATTTTTTTTCTAGATTTATTTTCCACAACTAGAGATAAAATACATAAAGAAACAACTTAAATAAAGCTTTACACATGATTTAAAATTGTGACACACTATATTCAGTAAGACTAGCAATATATTATATCAAATATATTTTGATCTAAAGAAAGGTTAAGAAACTGTTTTCAAAAATATTGCCTAGAAAAAAATATCTCCATGAAAATAATGTTGTCTCATAGCGTTTATTGAAAGGAAAATATACTTTAATATGAAAAAATACCTCCAACAATTGCATTCATGCAAATCAAAAATGTTCAATTAAAAAAATAATAAAGTTTGCATGATACTAATTTCTACTTTTCAAAGTAAAATAAGCCATTATAAATAGAGAAAATGTGAAAAAAAATAATACAGAATGGATACTTTCATAGTTACTAACATTAATAAAACATACACTATAATGACTTGGCTACAATGCATAAAATTACACAAAGTCTCAACAAATTAAACTAAAATCTTAAATGCAAATATTTAACATAAACAAATAATTAAAAACATAAAAAAGTGAAAAATGTGCAATCAGTTATCATATTAATTAACCAAAATTTAATACACATATTAATTAAAATAAATTTTACATTGAATAAAAAAAAAATCACAGAATAATATATTAAAACACACATATATACACACACTCGTTTCCAACCCTAATCTGAAATATTCTGAAGTATATAAAATTTTGAAGGCTAAATATTATGCAACAAACGTAAAATTTCATACCTGATCTTTTACAATAGAAAGGCTATATAAAGGAGTTTCCTTATCTTCATAATGCCGGGTAGGGATCGTTCCAACCTCTTAAGTTACTTCCCAGCCAGTGCCCAACAGTAATAAAATACAGTACTAAGTTCGAAATTCAGATGTCCAATATTAAAAGATTTTTTTAAAAAATAATGTTTGCGCATTTGATATTTTATAATAAGACATGTGGAGGGTTCTGATTCTTAATTTAACTTCGTCATAAACCTCAAATTGGCAAAACATTGTTTACTATTTTTTGCTTTTATCACTGCATGACTATTTATTAACTTTTTGAATTATTTTTAAAAATTTTTTATATTAGTAATGAGCATGGTAATCTTTTATGCTGACATTAAGATTGGCAGAAATTTAACAAATATTTCTTTCCATATGCAAAAAGTAGATTTTGTAATGATACTCATAGGCTACAAGATTATATTTTGCACTGTTTCGGTTGAAAATAACCGATTTGTTATTCCATCTGATGGGGCAGAATTTAGGGAAGCAAAGTTTTTGGAATTTAATGAAGCACCAAACAACAAAATTATGGGATGGCAAAATCTTCAGTAAAGTACTGGGAAGCAAAATTTAGGGAAGAACCTGGCTGCAAAATACCAGCATCGGCCCTGGATAAGTCTCAAGTATACGTGCAAATTTATTATTTTGGAACTTAAGCCAGCCTTAAGTATCTGTGGAACATAGTCGTAAGCATAATAAATAACTAGACTAATATAATTTAGGCTTAACTTTGTCAGTGTGCTATAGAAGCTAGACACAATTTAGAGGAACAATGTCTTTATTCACCAATCTCATGATACATCGCCAACAGTGTATAATGGACGTAAGCTAGGTTTAGTGATGATAGCCACGAATGTGAAGGCTTTCACATATCGCAAACAAGAAGCAAAATTTTTCAGTTAACAGAATTGAATTTGTGAAGAAATTGTGTAGAAGTGGTAATAAATGAAGATGATATAATAGAGGAGATGACAATGTGCCAATCATCAATCAACTAATGGTCAGTGAAATCTGTAACAGGGTTCTAAATCCAGAAAATATCGCTACCAATAGTGATGAAAGTGATAGAGAGGTTCTTGAGAAAGAAAAATTTTGATTGGCAATTTTGTGGATATTCTCAATACGGTAAATACAGAGCATGAACAATGGAACTTCGTAACTGAAAAAGAAATTATGCTTGTCTATAAAACCAAAGAGAAAATATTAGGACAAAAAAACTTAGCAACTTAATATGAGAGAAATGCAAAGCAAATAAATAAATAAACAAATAAAAATTGAGCTTTTTTCTTTGGGGGGGGGGGTAAATTTTGATTCCTTCGAGGTCATAAATGTTTCATTTTTCCATAAACCACTAGTTCTCATTTTTAATTTTATAATTTCCACATGTCATGTTACTAAACAGATGTTCTAATATGCGGAAAAATCCCAAAATCGGAATCGAAGTCCCGATGAGTCCGGATCTCTGACTTTGTACTGAGCTGCTTAAGTTATTCATAAAATGTTTCATCTTCATTGCATTACATGACATGCCACATTTTAACTATTAATTAGGGCATGCCACATTTTTACTGTTAATTAAACAGAAAACGAATATGAAAAATCATTGCTTACCTATTAATGCATTAACTCAGAGACAGGAATAATCATGATGCCAAATGAGCACAAAGTGACCCCAAGTTTTCTGAAACAATGTTACTTCCACTTTCAGATGCATCATCGAACACAGCTTTGTTTCTTAAACAAAACTATTTAAATATTAGAGTAACAAAAATTTCCAATCTAAAATTATAAACAGTTGTTTTATTGGCTACCAATTTGAATGTCAAACACCTATATTTAAATTATGCGAGATTTCAAAAATAAAAGGGCATTCCAGATACAAAAGCCGAAGTAAACATCTTACTGTATACGAAATTCTGTCGACCATGAAAACTGGCGGAGATCTGGCCAAACGTGCAGCAGTCATTCTGGCAGAAATCTGAAGGAGTAATTAGTTAGATAATATACAAGTTACATGTAATTTTGAAAATAATTTAGAGAAGCACTTGGCTGCAAAATATCTAGCACCGGCCCTGGATAAGCCTCAAGTATATGTGCAAATTTATTACTTTGGAACTCGGGCAAGCCTTAAGTATGTGTGGGACGTAGTCATACGTATAACAAATAACTAGACTAATATAATTTTGGACAAGTAATTTACGCCATTAAGTTACTGATGATGGGGGCATTGTCATCTCTTCTATTATATCTGTATGCTGTTCCACTATAGACCAATCCTAAATTTGAATCTTCTCCCCCCCCCCCAAAATGCGTTGGAAAAGCAGATAATAGCAGTTAACTTATATCTTTTTTTTTTACAAAAACCGGCTTATTAAAACAACACAAATAACGTCAAAGTAATAATAATAATAATAATAGTTACATAAATAACGTGATGCTAAATCGCCCTGTCTGGTTATGTCTGGTAGCCCTATTCGTGCTTTATAACGGAATTACAAAGATCTTATTCGCTTGATTTTATGGTAGGGGGGGAATAATAATTTTTAAATATTCAGGTTACTTGTGCTTTTCAGTTAGTCTGGCTTTTTAAAGCAAAATTATCTTCCAAATATGTCTATAAGACATGCACGAAACATCAGTGAGTTACATTTCTAGATCTGGGTTTCATAAAAATATAATTGCACATGTAAACAATCGGAAATCCAGAGCATTTCTAGTAACACAATTTCAGATAGCAGATACTCAACCAGTATATGTATATATGTACAAAAATCTGGAATAACACAACTCTTAAGATTAAGATTTTTAACTACTCTTCTGCAATAAGGACGGCAGTTTTTAATTAAAAACAACATACAAGTTGGAATGTACAAGAATTCTCACACTAAGTTAATTCAAATTAGTTTATATTCTAATGCTATACTGAATGCTATATTAAATATTCAAAATTTTAATCAATAATAAGATTGATAAAAATTTATATACCTTTAACACATCAAGAACAAAAGAATACAAGTAACATAAATTACTAGCACACTTGTATTAATTCAGTAAAACAAAACATAATTATACTATATATATATATGTATACTTAAAGCATCTAAATTAATAGTAAATTGCAAAGGTAATTGCAATAGTAAAAAGCAAGGCAATTCCTCTATAATATAATAATTGCAACTGTGTAAAGTAAAGACATAAAGTAAGAAATTTAGAACCAATTTTTCACAAAGACCAATATATATATATACATATATCAATGTTTTCAAATCCAGATTATGGAATTATCATATTTAACTTCTAATTTTTTAAATTGAAATAACTTTTATAAAGTTTTAAAACAGACAAATAACTTTAAGGGACAAACCTTTCTTATCGCAGACAAAAAGAATGACAAAAATATGCCAATATTACTCCATATATATTAATTAATAAACTGCTTTTTCAGATCTTTTCCTTAAAATCTCAAAGGAAAAGGCATTTTTGTGTAAACAAGGAATTTTTATACATCTCACTAATTCCAATCATTTTTATATACAAAATTTATTTTTTAATATTAAAAATTTGCTCCTAAATTAACATCTTTATAGTACCACTGTCAACACAGAGAGAGGAACACAGAGAGGCAATCCTTCAATATAAATGCAATATAACTTTTTTCAGTATGAAATGTTTTAATATTTCTATTCCTCTGCAAATAGAAAACTCTGCTTTGGCATATTTCTAAGATTCCTTCAATGGCACAAATGATTTAATGGTTATATAAAGAAAAATGAATGAAATAAATAAACAATTACATCAAATAGAATTTCAGCGTTCTACTAGAACATGGGGAAAAAATTATGAAAGAAAGTATAAACAGAATGATTTGGGGATGACATGGCCAATATTTTATATATATCACTCCCTTCACAGCACAGCGTAGTCTAAATCCTACGTTACTCTATACTTGTTAACTGTGAATGGCATTTCAGCTTCAGTGTTAAGTTTATTTAGTTAGATTACATACTATGATAAAGCATTGAGAGAGTCTGCCTCCGTTTAAGTAGTTATAAGCTTTTTGGAAATTAAATACAAGATAAAGTGAGAACCTTTGTAACTGGCAATTAAAAGATTACAAGAAAACTTGAAAAATTGTGTACTTACATCCTCGAAAATTCGAAAATGCAAAATAATTTAACAATCTTAGTTTAAAACTTTCAATGCTATCTAGATTATTATAGATTTCCATGTAAGTATTTTCAGCTTCCATATTAACTTATGGACGTCTTTCCTTGTAGAGCAACAAAATTAATTTTCCAGTTATTTATAATAAATTCAAAATGATGGCCTCATTTATCATTCAGTCATAATATATATGTAGAATTAGATATATCACATACAACACAGATACAAAATTTTAAAAATTAATAATTTCAATACATTACATTTGGAGTTTTTAAGTAATAAAATGATCATTCAAGGCAAAATCCAGTCTTCCTTACAATACCATTTTTTTTATAGATCAATATAATACTTAATCATAAAAAACAAAATAGCCTCATATATGCATGCTTATTATATATATATTACAATATCAAATTTTTTTTTAAAACAAAAATCTCCCAATATTATTTCCGTACAATATGCTGCTGAAAAATTAATCAGTTACAAAGAAAATAGTAAGAAATTTAGAACCAGATTCATAAAGACATGAAAGAAATGAAATTTTAACACTCATTTCATTTTCACGTCTTTGTGGATTTGGTTCTAAATTCCTTACTATATTGTC
>KK113714.1:720832-763846 GCA_000611955.2 Stegodyphus mimosarum
TTCCCTACATTTCATTATTAATACCATTTATGTATGTTTTGATACATAATTAATTTAAACTTCAGTGAAAAAAACTGTTTTGTTAAAAAAAAAACTTTTCATTTTGGTTTAGAAAAGAAAAAAAAAGAAGAAGAAAGGGAGAGAAAAAAACAGAAAATTTGGCTTGTCAGCTGCTTTTAGATCGTGTATGCACATGCAATTTGAAATCTGAGTTCAAGACCACTGCTCTAGAAGATTAGAGAAACTATTCTTTTTAGGAAAAAAGTTATCAGCATCTGACAATCATAAAACAAAACTGAATCCTACATTCCCATGATTGATGACACAAGATAATCAATAACAACAAAACAAAATTATTTACAAAACTAATTTTATAGAATATAAAAACATATAATTATAAAATATGTTTTATTTATATATTAAGACAAAAAAAAAGAGCAGAATTTGGAAACTCTGCAGAAAGGGTATTACTTCATAATTCTGTTTACAATACATACATCCACACACATTATAATTTTTTAAAGCTTCAGAAGAATGAGCAAATAAATTCTCTTCATACTAAATTTTCTTTATTAAGTAAACTTTAATTAACATTAATATTACTGGTGACACTTGATGAGGACTTTTCAGCAATAAGTTCCTCTGATGTATTGTTAGATTCAGATACACGCAACTGAAGCAATGTTATCAAAGGCAAAACAACTTTTTCATCTGCAGGACTTTTATCTTCCAAAACACTGTGTTTTGTGTAAGCTGTATTATCAACAACTTCAGCTTGACTTTGGCTATATTCAGATGAATCATAGGTATCTCCTGAATCCAATTCAGAGCTAAACATATAAAGAAAACAATATAATTGCATTAATTCTACCGGAAAAAAAAAATCAGTTCATGGAAATACATAAGAAACATTTAATTTATATAGTTATAGTACATTTGAAAGGGAAAAAAAATTATCAGCTCGAAAAAAAAATTTTTTTTATTATAGGAATAAAATTCATAGCAATATTACATTTACCTTTAATATGAAGGCTGTTTCAAAAATTCATGAACTGGCAACAATATACATACTAAAATTCATAAACTGCCATTTTATGAAAGTGATTTGGTGATTTTTGTCCATAAAGACCTGATTTGTGCTTTGATAACATGAATTTAATAATGTGTGTAAAGCCAACAGACAGCAGTTTGACTGTTATAAAATTCAAAATGAAATGAGCTTGGCAAGTAGAATAGCATGCAGAATGTGAGGGTTGCAATTTCAAAATGAAAACCCACACCAAGCCTTCTAATGACCCAGATTCAAAATAGTGACCTCTGTTGACAATTTTTTGGAACAAACCTCATATTATATTTAAAATTAAGCAAAACAGCAACCTTAGTTTGGTATAAATTTTGAATAAAACTCTACTGATCAAAAAAATCATTCCACTGTTAGAAATAACATTGTTGTCATTCAATTTCATCCAACTACCACTTGTAAAATTGCTCGAATTCTATAGAAGTTCAACTTTCAGATCATTTTCTTGCCCATCAATAAAATCTGCTGTTTGATTCTTAAAGATACCATCTCTGACTACAATTCTTGCAAAACTGACAGTGCATCTTATCAATGTGGTTTGAAATACACTGGCCAAACTAAAGGAATGTTTAAATTTTGCCTCGAGGAACATAAATGCTATGTCTGAAAAGAAAAAATAAATAAATCTTTCATAACTAATCCTAACTGGAAATGTATTCGTAATTTTGACTTTAGTTCCATAAATATTATCCATAAAGCTTCTTCAGTTTTTCAACTGGTTTCACTTGAAGCTTTTCATAATCACAAAAATTTATCTTCTTTAGTTAATTGGCATTAATTGCAATCCAGTCTCACTGCTTTCATTTGCTTTGCCCATTGCTTTTGAAATAAATACAGTCATTACTTCTCACATACTGCAAAATGCTTTGCTCTTGAAGAAGAGGACCTCTGTTTGATTGCCCTCAAAATTGACAGAGTTTTAACAAAATCTATGTCAAACTAAGATTGCTGTTTTGCATACTTTTAAATTTTACATTGGCATGTTTCGCTTCAGCTTGATTGGATTGCTCATATAATATTATGGTTTGTCCAGATCATAATACAAATATCAAAGAATTAAATATTTACACTTTTTTTCTAAAATTTAACAAATAATTTATGATTTTGTTTAAACTAGACAGCATATATTTTAATCTAAAATGGATTACACAGTCAAACAAAAAACATCACATTATTGGACTTTTGCTGCTTTTGCTGACTGAATATATTGGGATATATTTAAATCAATAAATTATGCAAATTATTAATTCTGGTGAGTCATGAGACCTGGCTGAATAACAAAAGGAACAATCTAACCTTATAGCACATTGTTTCTACGCAATGGCCTTAGATTTTCCATTTATGGCACACTGGCCCCTAGCAGCTGTAACATTTAGGCTTATACTCAATCCCGTACATGCTGGTTTTTGCATGCTGAATGTGAAACTAAACAACTCATAGAGGCAGCATCAGTTTTTGTTCAGTAATAGCTTTCAAGAAAAGAATATAATATTCTGACAAGAATTAATATTGCTTATTAAAACAACTTCCATAAAGGTTTAATTTTATTTTAATATAATTGCAAAAAGCTATAACCCTTTTCGTTACATTTTTTCTCTTTTTGAACCTAAAATTTCAGAATTTTTGCTGCAACATTTGGTGCAATATCTTCTCATTTTAAGAATGCTAACCTTCCCAGTTTTTGAATTTACACTGGAATTTTATGCTACAGTATCTTCTTCTTAAACTGCATAAGTGCCTTAATCAATTTTTTTTTTCCAATATGTTGTAACAAATATTTTACTGCTTGTCATTTCTTGACATATATAAAAAGCATTTACAACAGCAGCAAAGTTTAATAAAATTCAAAACTTAATTTCCTATACCATTTTATTGACTTCCATAAGCAGCCATAAAAGAAATATCTGGCAGATCTGAAACATTTGAATCGGATCTGAGTCTTTCAGATCTTTGAGATCAGAATCTGAAAGATAAATAATTCCCCCCCCCCATTTGATGACAATGCAGTGTGCATGGAATGGCAAACAAATTAAGCTTAGCATTTAACATGCTAAACTAATTTCAGAAACTTTCTGTAGGATCTTTGTTTTTGAGACAGGAGAAAGATTAAAACCTGAAAATGGCTTTGAAATGCCAGCCAAAAAATTTTAATCAAACTCATGTGCTTAGCATAATCATACTACTACTTACAGGCAGTTGGACTTTGCATTATATTCCAATAAAACCAGGGAATTTGGAGAGTAAGAAGCATGAAATGTGATTTGAATTATTGAATATGAAATGGAAATATGAAAACTGGAGCACCAAGACAAAGATCACAATGTACAGATTAACAAATCCAATATACTAGAGATGTAGCCAAATGTCACAGCTAGTATTCCATTTATGACGAATACTGATAAATCTGGAAGTTTCAATATTGATGCAGAGAATTTCTCATTGACCGGTTAACAAAAACATGTCAAGCCATATGTTACAAAGACTGAAACTAACATCTAACTATCACCATGAATGTCTGTAGTTTTACTAGGCCAGATCTATATGAAGTGATAAATATTACTGTGTGCATTCTCAGTTTTATCTCAGGAATGGTGATCATTAAGTTAAAGAGTCTGGAGTATAAACAATTCACATGAATAAAAATTTTTAAAAAAGTCCAATAATTCTGTACATCCAGAAGTTTAAAAAAGATACTTTTGAATTTTATTCATTGATCCTAATATTAAATTAATTAAACATTTATTTATTATTAACTTAATTAAATATTTTTAAATCGATTTTGGCTACTTTCAACAAATCGTTTGTGAACAGTTTTTTAGATTCATATATGTAAGATATAAAAATATGAAGGAAAAGTTATTACCAAATTAAAACTTAATTGAACAAACTGACAATAGACCTTTAAATTTATAAATTTTAATTAAACATATCCCTGCTTCAAGGATATGCTTTGCACCATTTTGTGAAACTCAGCATGCTATGTCACTTTTTCCCTGCAATTTTTCTGCACTGTGAAATCTTTAGCCTAATCACTGCTCGGAATTAAAACAAAGACTTTCTCAACCATAAATACGACCGCAGTTATTATGTATCTCTTGCCTACTGCTGCTTGAATAAGCCATGTCTTTTGCTTTGCCTTCTTTCTCTATGTTAAAAAGGGGGGTAAGTGCAAGTGTGTATTTAAAAATTCTGGGAGAGCATACTGCCCCCATTATGGTGTGCTAATCAATATGATATGTTTGAACAAGAACTAAAGATATATTGTGATTATTCTTAATTGTTTTTAAAAGAGTTAAGACAGCTACTACACAATCTGCATGTGCGTCACATCTATTACCACTTTAACCATAATCAGCAAGCTGATCGGTTTTGTCTTTTCTAGTCAGCTCTCCACTAAATTCTGTCAATGTACTATGATTGCGAACCTCTAAAATATTGTATATAATGTAAGGAAGATAAATATATATATATATATCGTAAATATAAATTATAATTAAAATTAGCAATAGCACTTAATGTTTAATTTTAATTTGAGCATTTTCCCTCTCTATTTTAAAAATAGCAATCTTTCCTACACACCAGATTAATCCATGTTATATGACTCTTACATAATGCCGATGATGTAAATGGAACTAAAACAGCCAATAATAAATTTACAGCAGTATTAATTAGCCAATCACATGCACTGAAAACTGAAACTAATTCATTCTGAATTAAGATTCATTATGAACATAAGTCGCTTGCCTTTTGCCCTTGGTCCTAGACAGACAAAAGTTTTAAAATGGGCACAAATTAAGAGTGCCAAGCTGTTTCTGGCAGCAACATGTTGGTCATAATATATGATCAATATACAATATTCTCAAAAACTTAATAGTTTTCTAAAGGAAATTAAATGTAGATGATCATGCTAAAAATTGCATAAGATTAAGTTGCCCATCTAAAAAAAATATTCATAAAAAAAATAATAATAATTTTAAAAAAAATAAAGAGACATTATTGGATTAAAAATTCATTTCAGAATAAAAATTCATTTCAGAATAATAATTAAATCAGACCACTAATTGTTGAAAGAACGACAGCATTCATTGACATATAAAAAAACTTACCATTAAATAAATACACTGGTTCATAAATTAAGGAAAAATTACAAAAATCATGATTACTGAAAAAGTTACATGTAGAATTTTATGAAACTTACTCACAATATACAGCACACAGTAAGGTATCAAATAACATAAAAAGAAATTACCAGACAATTATGGTTGTATAGAAATAAACCATGTACAAAATGAACAAATTGAAGGTGTGAATTTGCTACATGAAAAGTACCTTCAATATGGAATATGATCACCTCTAGCACATACAGTGATGTGTGATGCTTTCAATTATGTGGTCTATCAGTTCCATAGGAAGAGAGAGCCATTGCTCTTGCAAAGCAGTTGCAAGCGCGGCAAGGATCTGAGGGGGTGGATTGAGAGCAGCTAGACGTCTCCCTAAAGCATCCCAAATGTGCTAGATAGGATTCAAGTTCAGGGATCAAGCTGGCCACTCCATGCGCATAGTTGTTTCCTGTTGAAAATAATCATCTACGATGTGAGCCCTGAGCGGTCTTGCGTTGTCGTACTGTAACAGGAAAGCATCATCTATTGCCCCGGCATATGGGCACACATAAGCATCAAGGATGTCATCTCTATAAACCTGAGCATTCACGGTTCGCCTTGGAAAGACATAGAGGTCTGTGCGTCCACCCAAAGAGATGCCACCCCAAACATAGACACTGCCACACAGACGCGGATGTTTGATGGATGATAACAGGTTCCAGGTTCTTTCCATATCAAATAACAGCAACTATCGCTTTCTAGACAAAACCTGGACTCATCCGTAAAGAGACAGCCCTCCATTGATCAGGCATCCAGTGGACATGTCGTGCTCACTGCAAACGGTCCCTCCTATGGCATAACGTGAGCGGCATACAACTGGCTGGTCGCCTCGCATACAGACCACCTTCGTGAAGCCTTCTACGTTCAGTTGACATTGGCATCAACCTTCTGGTGGCTGCAACAAGGAAGGATCTAAGAAGAGTCGGAATAACGGTTCTATTCCAGCATGCACATAATGTCAAATATCGATCATTGGTGCTTATCGAAGCAGCTGGCTGTGCTTGGCTGAACCTCCAAGATGCCAAATCTGTGGTTTGAAAAATAACTCTATGAACCACAGAAGGACTCACATTTAGCCATCCGGCCACTTCTGTTTGACTTTGTTCTGCCTCTAGTCTCCCAATGGCTCTCCATCGTAGTTCTGCAGGAAAACGATGCCTGGAGGTCATTGTTACGAATTGGCTATCTCAGATTTCTGATGTCACTATCACAGTTAAATATGTGGGCTTGCTCTCAAACATGGACTTTTACGCTCCTCGCAGATGACGTATTCTGGGTGCATTGCCACTAATTTGCATATTGCAATTTTACTCACCTACTTTCACTTGGCAACATATTCAAATTTTACACAGTTTGGCTTTTTTTTTTTTTGAGGGAGTTATTGCTATTTTTGTGATTTTTCCTTAATTTATGATAATCAGTGTAGTAATTCTTTGATTCTTAATTCAATAATTCTTTGATTTTTGGCTACAAATTCCTGCACTGCATTTCTAAATTTCCAATAAAACAAACATTCTAATGTCCTTCATTATAAGCTATTCATATGAAAAATAATTTTCAGCCTTTATAGCAATAGAAATATTGTTGGAGATCATTACACTGTTTACCTTTTTAAAAATACCCTTTTCAATATTGGCAACAACAGTTACAATTCTACAGATGTAGCAGTCACTTGTGTTTCTCAATTACTGCTTTAATAGCTTCAATTACTGTTTGTTTGTAGCTTCATTGCCATCACAGTAATATTTTGTAGACAGTGTCATTAGTGCCATAGTCTAAATTTCTTATAAAATAAACTAAATGTTAGTCATTTGCTATTACTTACATTATATGTCTCTTTCTGTTATAACAAGGGTCCTCTCTCATGCCAAAGAGAAGAATAACTCTCACTACTTTGAACAGATAGAAAACTGCATTTAAAACTAAGTGACTCACATAGAAAAGTTTACAGAAAGTTCAAAAGATGGATTTATGTTAGTCATTTAGAATGCTGCTAAAGAAGATGTACTTTGAGATTTGAAAGAACTGTATAATGGATATTATGAAAAAGCTAAAGAAAAGTGATGCTTTGCTAGAAATTAGAGAAAAGACAAAGAAAACCACTGAAGTCAGAAGAACTAAATAACGTTTAAGATGTTCTAATTATCAGAGTTCAGGTAAACATTTTCTCTTCCAAAACTGCCTCCCTTAAAATAGGAATGTGTGTCGAGTCAAAAAAGACTTTTGTATCCCTTTTTCAATAAAAACGGTGCCATCCATGTTGGAAGACATTTGAGTCAGTCAAATCTGAGCTATTATCAGAAATACCCTAGTTTTGCCAGCTGGTCACAAACTAATGAAACATAGCATGGAATATTATCATAGGAAGTACTTACATGTAAGACCACAAATCCTTCTTAGCAGTGTACATCAAACTTCTTGGCCTGTGGGTGGCAGAATTTTTTTTTTGGCAAGACATATTGTACATGAATATACCAACAAAAGCCCATCACAACCTGAATACTAATGGATAACCTTCCTTGCGAAAATGTAACACAGAGCTTCCCCTTTACCAACACTGGAAATGATTTTTGTGGCCCCCTTTATGTTAAATATAGAAAGCAAAGAAAGGATTCATACAAAATATACATGTTGCAATTTTCATATGTATGAAAGCCATAGATTTTGAGGTAGTACCTGATCAAACAACTGAAGCTTTAATTGCAATTTTGAAGTGGTTTATCGTACGGCAAGGCAAAGGTTCTGTAATTCTGCATTCAATGATAATGTATCCAACTTCAAAAGTGTTCACATGGAACTGAAATGTTTACAAAATTTTATAAGAACTCCCAATGACAATTTATCAGGTTTATGGGCTTTTGAGAAAGTATTGTGGAAATTTTTTATACACAGAGCTCCAAACTTTGGAGGGCTTTGAGAAGCTGGTTTTAAGTTTTCAAACATCACCTGAAAAGAAAAGATGGAGAAACGAAGCTAATTTTAGAAGAACTATTAGTTATTTCTCAATTTATTATTCAAGTTGACAGCATTCTCCTTTCAACTTTTGTTACTCCTTTGTCTCATATTTTAGGCTTTAATGCCTAACCATTTTTTATAGAACATTCGATAAAAGCAATTCTAGAACCAAAATCCTTAGACAAGCCAGATAACAGGTTAAGACACTGGCACAGAAGAGTGAAAATTGTCTAACAAAAAGTTAAGTGTAGAAAAGATGATATTGAAGGATAGTTGAAGGAAGATAACTGATTCCCCTTATCTTCACAGTTTTGAGACAAAAAAAAGAAAGAGCGAAACCAAAGAAAAGCAAATCCAAGCCATAAAACCTACACAATGCAATTAGTACACTTCTGAAACTTGTGTAAATCTCTACATATAATAAAACAAAGAGTCTGTGTGTGTGTCTTTCGTTCATGTTGCGAGTAAGCTAATAGACCCAGGGCCACGAAATTTGGTACATAGGTGTATCTACACAAAAGCTAGTGCACCTAGAAGCGATTTTTTCGAAATTCGAATTAGAATTTTTTTTATTTTATGTTTTGTGACCAAATCGCGTCATTTTGAGACATAATGGGCTACAGGAAAGCGAGATATTACTCTATACATTTCATTTTTGCATCGTCGTGAAGCGTAGACACTTAGTTATTTTACGAACTTAAAATAAATTTCGTATTTCAATAAATCGATTAAATACGAATTTATTTAGGAAGGTGAGCTTAACACCTTTTCAGCGGAATTTTTTTTTAAAAGACTTATTTTAAAAAATGTGCTGTTTATTTTCCTTTGATTTTTGGACACGTTGAACTTTAATCCTTTCGACTCCTTTCAAAAAAAGAATTTTGGAAAAATAATAATATTTTGTATTTTTTAAAATTTTTTAAAATGAAGCTTCCGAATACACTTCTCACATCTCAGATAATTTAAAATGTAGTTTTGGCAACAATTTTCCTTTCTTATTGTTGTTGATAGATTTTTGATGAAATTGCATCATTTTGAATAGTTTCATTCTTTTAAAAATTTCGATTTGGCAACAATACTTCATCGTATTTCTTATGTTACTGTTTTTAAGAGACTGAAAAGTTTAAGAAATTAAAAAGTTGTTTCTTTTTGCAACGGTAAACTGTTTAATTACTTTATTAGGATAATTAACATTTGTATCAAGGGATATAGCTTATTTCATTGTAATATTATGTTTTAATTATATATAATTTTAATTATAAAAAAGTTTTGCATGATATTTTTGAATCTGTTTAAGTTCTTAATCTGTTTATACCATTTGAGTTCTTAAGATTTTGCAAAGGGAAGTTGGTTAATTTATTTATTAGGATAATTAATATTTTTATTAAGGGATACTGCATATTTCATTGTCCTTTTTTATAATACACTTTTATTGATTTCTTTTTTGATTAAGTTGTCCTGCAGAGTAAAATTCTGCGCCAAATGTTTTGTTTTTTGAGTTTCTTTCATGTTATTTTTTGCTTATTTCACTGTTTGTAAGATATTGAAAAGTTTTGCATGATTTTTTTGCATGAGCCAGTGCACCTCGAAGCGAGTTTTTCGAAATTCGATAGATTTTTTTTTTTTTTTTTAATTTTATGTTTTCTGACGAAATCGCGTCATTTTAAGACATAATGGGCTATAGCAAAGCGAGATTTCACTTTATTGAACAGTTTTAGAAATTGAAAGATTGTTTCTTTTTGCAAAGGTAAATTTGTTTAATTAATTTATAGATCTATATTTAAAAGGACGAGCCTTTCTGTGTGTGTAGGTGTCTTTCGTTCGTACTGCGCGTAAGTTAATAGACCCAGGCCTATGAAATCTGGTACACAGGATGCATCTAGACAATAATTTATTTAATTGCCAGTGCACATCGATTTTTCAAAATTCGAATGAGTTTTTTTTTAATGAAATAGTATCAAATTGATGATTTTCTCTCATTATATGAACAACAATGGCACGCAGCCATTGTTGCTGATATCAGCACTATTGCCACCCGGAAAAATGAGGGCGATAATTCTGTGCAGTTTTTAAATTTAATGTTTGACTTGGATACTGGACATTTGTCTAGAGAAGGCAGTGGGAAGTTGGTTAATTTATTTATTAGGATAATTAATATTTGTATTAAGGGATATTGCTTATTTCATTGTATGCTTTTTATATGTAATGCATTTTTAACTGAATTTTTTTCCGTTGTTTTTTGTTTCTTTTTCGATAAAATTGTTCTGGAGAGGAAAATTCTGTGCAGTTTTCAAATTTAATGTTTGGTGTTCTCTGCATTTTTCCGGTACACTTAAGCCAGAGGAAGGCTGGCTGCGCAGCGGCTAGTCATTAAATAAAAAAACTATCATAAAAGAATGATTTTCCATACAAATTTTTTCCATATTTCTAACACTGATATATTTTTAATGAAGGGCAAGTTCATTTGTAACTAAGAGATATCATATGAATTTTAGCTATATAAGGTCAATAATTATTACATCACAATTAATTTCAATATTTGATGGAACCTTTTCAGATTAATTGCAATAATTAGACACAATTTCCGAAATTTAAAATGATAAAGTGTTACGTTGCAAAAACAAAATTATTTCTTAAATTTATAAAAATAAAATTTAGAGTACCATCCAAAGTATAACTTTAACATTATAAAGAAAAATGAAAGGTAACAAACAGTTCTAGTATTTTTCTTCTAAAATAAAATTAATATTACCTTGAATCATTAACTTTTGGAGATGTAGATTTCAAAGCATTTTCTGGATCCAGTACTACTGGGGTATCATCAGTTATTCCATTGTTTTGTGGAGAAGTACTTAATTTATTGAAACCTGAAACTCCACTTTGCCCACTCTTTTGAAAATCATAAAACAGCTGAAGCTCGATTGGACTCAAATGCATTTCTGTGTTCAATTTCAAGGCTTTTGCACCACTTCCCTTGTCATTAGACAAACCTTCATTTTAAATAAAATTTCGTTAACTGTGAAATTTTAATGAAATTTAAAAATTAAAATATTAATAAAATTATGAAAATATCTTACGTCTTATTTTGTCTACCATCGACATTTCCTCCTTAATTTTAGCAAATTGGAGCAAAACCTACACAAGAATACAAAATTAATAAAAATGTAAAATTCAATAGTAAATGTTAATATTATTTTGATTAAAGAATCTTTTTCTGTGGAATTCATATGGTTTATTCTAAACTTTTCATGAAATTCATGCACTCAACAAAGGATATTAATTTTTATGCAAGTCATTTAAACTCAGTAAATTTTAATATTTTAACATTTTTCTACTGAAGTTTAAAAAAGCCTTACCTCAGTTTAACAGTACACAAATGAAGTACAGAAAAGTGACATAAGCTTTCTTTTATTTAAAATAAAAATAACATTCTACCCACCTTTTTTTAATGAAAATAGGAATTAAACTTATCTTGCTTACAATTAAATTCTGTTTCTATTAGAAATTCTAAAAATCATAAAACACACATATCATATTTTGGTTAAATGAAGAACTTATTATTCCTAAAGCAAAATTTACTAGTTTTTTACTTATTTATTTACTTTTTTTTATGCATAGATTGGCATTCAATGTTATATTATGTAGCATTAAATACTTACAAACAGTATGCAAAGTTTTGCATGAAACTTGGAAAATTAGCCTATGGTAATATCCTTCCTTTATGGAGAAGTTTAAAGCAAAACTAAATCAGTCTTCAAATGCAAATGAAGAAACACATAAAAATATCCGCAAGCTGACTTGTGTTTTCAGAATTGAAAAATGGGATAAGCTACAAATATTCTGATTTTTACCCATTCTGCCACTTGCAGAGCTTTAATATTCAGAAAATTTTGAAGTTCTCACAGAATATTTTGAATATGTATATCCTAAATTACCATATCCTGCAACAACTCCAATTTTTAATGTATATAGAATTTACATATTAAAATTCAGTATATGTTATTTTTTCATTCAATAGCTGCAAATGTAACTTATTTCTATAGCATCTAATCGCTCCTAATATATTTACATTTTAAGATACTGCTTTAAACATAATTTATATCTATACAGGTGTTGGCATCCAATAGCTCATAATATATTTACATCTACAGATATTACTTGATAGAAATTTATATTTTTTTTAAACAAAACTGCAGAGAAAATGTGGAAACTTAAGTTCAATGAGTGGCTAATTTCTACGTCATCAAAGGGGAATTTTGGTACTTTTCCCTTGCTGCTTTTTTGGGGAAAGGATGCATTTCATTTTGTCAGGTGTCACAAGTTTGGTTTGATTTCTTTTCTGGTGATAACCACAGTTTGTCATTTAACCATCTAATCCATTGGCTTTGTTTCTTCTTCTTTTTTTTTTTTTTTAAACCTTCTTTGGGGACTTTGTTAAGAGATGAACAAGTGGTTATCCTCCTTTTTCAAGAACGAGACATTAATATATATATATTGTGTTTAAATAAGCACCTCTGAGATTTGAAGCCAAAATGACTATGCAGCTTCAAGCTTGCAAGGAAAAATAAAACACATCCAAACACAAATATAGCTCTTTGTACTGTATATTCCTTACTGACCTACAGTTCATTTACTTACAGTATTATAACTTAATGTCTGAGTTTTGCAAATCAAAGTACCATGTATCCCTCTACCCTCAGTCAATCAGCTTCTCTTCACTGCCAACATAGTAGAAAGGGAAACAGCATAAAGGGTCAGCGTATGAAAAAAAAGTTATTTTGGGTTTACCTTTGATAGATTTCAGAATATAATGCTTGAGTCAAAATAGTTAAAAACCTATATAATCTTAAAATATGTTTTATCAAGAGTTGTAAAGAGAACTGTATACTATAGTCTTTAAATGTGAAATAAATATGTTGAAGAATAACTATTAAATATGATTAAAATGAAGTTAATAAACAAGCTAAACATTTTAGGATTACAAGCTGAAACCAAGTTTAAAAAAAAAATAAAAACTGGAGCTTTTGCAGACAACCCCAACTGCTTGAACAACACAAACAAGATAAAACATTTTAGAACTATAAGCTGAAACCAAGCAAATAAAAACTGAAGCTTTTGTAGACAACCCATCCGCTTCACCAGCTGGAGATAGAATGGATGGGTGATCAAGTTTGTCTTCTTATACTGCTTTCTGCAGGGTTGCTGTGCTCAGAACTGACATCTAGATGTATCGAAGGTTACAGTGAACATTTCTCTTGCAACAAGGTTTGATGATTATTTCAAGAGCTTCTGTACTCTTGAGGCTGCTTTTATACTGAGGTTTGATGATGATTTTGGCACTGCCCCATTTACTTATGGTATGGATATTCAGAATGGATATGGTATGGATAAGTATGGATATTTGGATTTAACTAAAGATATGCTATTTCCATTGATGAACTGTTTGGCAGAGTTTATAATATATATATATATATATAGGGCTATTCTTACAGACTATACAGCTATATATAGGGCTATACTTACATTACTATACAGCCCTATATATATAGGGCTATTCTTACAGATAATTTTTTAGATGCTGAGCTGATATATTGAGTCTATGTCCTTATATCTTCATTGCAGAATGGAAAAGTACATACACCTGAAGTAACGGTTGTGGTGACATTCAATTTATCTCATCAAAAATTCCAGAAATTCCCAGAAAAATTCCATCAAAAATCTTTTTAAAGCAGCTGATGAATGGGATAATACGGTAGTAAGGAAATGTTTTAATAAATTTACTTTTATTTGATTGTTACTAATGTAAGAATAAAGACCTAAAATGGATTTATCAAATGTGATATAATTCTCATCACCGGCCACATTATTATAGCCCACTCCATTACTAGAACAGAAGCTTCAAATTGAAAGTGATCAAGAGGAATTTCATTAAAGGTGAGAATTTTGGTCTTAAATTTGGAGAAAAACTGCATATCAAAATGTTTAAACACATTACAAAAACTGACTTTATTTAGCGAGACTGGGGATGATGCCATAACAATTTTGAAGCTGTAGAATTAAAAGATATGTTACTAAATTCTAAAAAATATCTGAAACAAAAGGATTTCATAATTGACTTCCTTTACACTTTTTAAAAGAGGAAAGAATTTTAAGAACTTGCTAAACTGCAATTAGAACACAACACTAGTAGTAATGAAAGTACAAATAGCATAACAAATGCATTATTGTTAGGTAAGCTTAAAAGCTGTTCAAATAATAATAATAATAATAATAACAATAATAATTAAAAAAAGGGGGCATTTAATTCCTTTTTTTGATTCCGTATAAAGAATTTCTGAACATAAGAATGTACCAAACAAACTTAAGTCTGAAATTTTGCTTAAACTAACATGTGATAGAACCACTACTATTATTGCATAGCAAAGATGAAAATTTTTAAGATTATACAAAAGTTAAACCTTTAATCGTCAAAGAATATGAGCTATTGCCAATTATATGTTTACAAAATTTTCACAAACCTAAAAGGTGTGATAGGGAAGACTCACTTCTAATTTTTTTCACATTTTAAAATCATGCTGGATACCTTATTGTAAAATCAGAAATGTCAATAATTTTGAGTTTTTACTTGATTTAATTATCTCAGATAAACTTTTCCTAACATTGGGTCACTATTTGTCATTTTATGTAGCAGTCCAATAAGGTCACAGCTAAATGCAGCCAGAATTGGCAAAGGAATGTGATATTTACTTCACCACACAAAGCAAAGCTTTTGATGGGCCCTACTATCATGATTCATTCAATCAAAATTCTAAATATACTCAACTATCACTACGCAAAGGTCTAGCTCTTAATGGACAAAAGCATTCTTTCGCATTGATACATAAGCTCAATGTTCCATGTTCAATGATAAACCCCAGATGTTTGGGATATGGTTTTTTAATGTGAAGGAGAGCTGAATGTTTATCAATCAACTATTTCACATAGTATGAAATCAAAATTGCAAAAGCAAAAACAGAGTCGAAAGTGACAATGTAGTACTGTCAAACATAAATCTTTTTTATACCTCAGTGGGACGATGAAAGTTAGAGAAAGTCATGAATTTAACTTTTTGCAAATGGTTTCCATACTTTTTTTTTCATAGTACTAAAAGAAGACAATTAAATTTCACATAAGTTTACTTGGAAATTAATTTATAAGTGCACTTTTACTTTCAATACTGAATATTTTTTAGAAATCTAAGTCCAATTTTTTTTTACATTAATGTGTTTACTTTTCATTACTTTAAGATCAGATGGTATATTTTTCTTGGTCTAAAAGTGGTGATTTGAAACTTTTAATTAAAAATAAATCCATAACTGACTAGTTGCCACATATAACAATGGAAATGAGAAGAAAATTATTTCAAAAAATTCTTTTAAGCGCATCAGCACAATAACCATTATATCATCAAATCCATCACATCATTTCAGGATTGTATGCCCAGAGAAAAAGATAATCACAACAATAACAATAATCACTATATAAAAATACTTTTCATGGATTGAATTGCAGACTTATTTTGAAAGAAGGGGAAAGATAACTTTTCCAGGATTTCTCTTACCCATGATTTATTTTCTTCTCAAACAAATCTGTACCTTTTATATAACAAAACTATATTTTGATAGATCTGAGTACTAAGCTTTATTCCATTTATCAACCAATACAATTCAAAAAGACTAGTTCACAAGACCACTAAAAATTTTCTTGCACAAATGTCTATGCATGGGTTATAACTGCTTTATGAATATTAGATTTAAGAATAAAGATTTCATAGACTGGTGCACTGCTGCTAAATAATCTTAGATACTTGAGCAGCATTATATTTTTGATGCTTTAAAATGCAGTTATAATGACTCAAAAATAATAAATATAAAATTTTTATATTGCCCTTTTTTACACTTATTATTATTCTCTAGAAAAATATTTCGCCTGATGTCTAAGTTTTAAACACCCTTCAGCACTGAAAACTGCCACTTGCAGATAAATTTATTTTCAATAAGAAACATATTTTGTGAAAAAGCTAATATAATCAAAAGTAAAAAGTTTCTACCTCTTGCATGGGTGGTCGTTTCTTTTTGTCACTACTGCTACATTTTTGACCAATTTGTATGAGTTCTCTAAACCATATCATGTTCTCTTCTCCTGCCTTTGTATCACGCAGCGTGTCCAGATGTCCAGCATCATTACAAATCCTAACATGATCCACCTCCATAGAAAAGTTATGCGTTTTAGTAACAGCATTTGAATTATAAGCATATCAGATTTAAAAAGCCATATTAAATCACACTCATGAAATTCAAATAATCATAATTGTGAACATTTATACTGAAGACATAAAAAAGGGAGGGAAGCAAATCTTCAAAAATGGCTTTATCTTAAAATGTATTGTTACAAATTTTGTACATATGTAAATAATATTAGTGAAATTATATGCAAAATTGTATTATCTTTGATATAACGTAACATAAAATGCTTGGAAAAGCAAACCTCTGCCGGAAAAATAAGATTACAGTGACAAGTATATTTAATGTTGCGGTAAATGATTTATCTCACTAAACTGGCAAGATATCGCCAAGCTGGTGATGGTTTTGGTGACTAACTTTTGTCGCAAAATTGGGCGAAAAATCGCCAATAGATGCCTAACTTGGGGGCCATTTAGCAACATTTTGGTCCAATTTCTGTATAACTATAATTGGAAAACTGAGACTGATGCTCTCTCCAGTCTTGTATAGTTCGCCCCCCCCAGTAGTTGGCAAATTTCCAATACTTCCCAAATTTGACATTACTGAAAGGCATATATGGAACGGATACGGTTACAGTTACATATAGGGATCAATTACAGTACCAATTGCAGTTACACAGAGACCGGACCTAAATGTCGCCAATGTTGGTGACTTATCTGGCGACAAAAATTAGTCACCAAAACTATTTCCAGCTTGGGGATATCTCGCCAATTTAGCGAGATAGCCATTTACCTCAATGCTAAGACTTGCTCCTACAATCTTATTTTTCTGGCACAAATTCACTTTTCTATGCATTTCATGCTAAATTATATAAAAGATACTTGAATTTCACTAAATTTATTTACATATATACAAAATTCATAAAAGTATTTATGCAAGAATATATTAATTAAATTAAGTATCTATATGTAAATTACATATGAAATAAGTAAAAACATAAACTTCATAGATGACTACAATGAGGTGAGTCTCAGGTTTTTTCATTTTCATTTTTGACAGGCACACATTAATTTACTAGTTTTTCAGGGAGTTCATTTATGATACTAAGATAGTAGTATCATAAAATGCCCTAAGCAGGGCAAAACAAAAGTAAATACAAATTTGGTATTTTTTCTTCACCTCTAGTATTTTTTTTGATTTTATTTATCTTCTTTTCGGGAGGGTGCATTTTCGATGTATTATCCTGTCAACCATGGAAGTTGGCCACCATCCAACAATAGAAGATAGCACAGAACTGGCCAAAGTTGCATTAATAATTCCTGTGGTGTATCCTACAGGAACTGACACCCCTTTATTTAAAAAACAATCAGTTTCGACCTGCTTTCTTTTCACGCTTCATAAAACGGCTTTTGTTGATTTCTACTATTTTTTTAGACACAGTGATTTTAGCGGAAGCTTTGCTTAGACCATTATAAGTGCAAACTTCCTGCAAGTACCTGTGCCAATCTATTACTTGTTTTTATCTGCCATATTCAGATGACCATATCTTGTCCATTAACACACATGTTTTTTGATGGTATGATCTCATAGCTTTCAAAATAATTCTCTGCTTGCTGTTTTGCAGCAGACAGGTCTCAAATTTTAGTCAATTATTTTTTTTAATGCAAAGAAAAAATACAGCGATAGCAGTTTCTTTTTATTCCTGTTAATAAAAACGAAAGGTGGCTTAATGAGAATCAATCATTGTGTTTCATCAAGCAAAACAGCAGATGTGTTTGATGTCACACTTATCCATAACTGGTATCAATTGCACTGCTTGATGACAGTTTCACAGCTGACAGAATAAAACCGGGAGGGGGAGGGGCTACTTCTGTAGAAGAGCCAATGGTAAATGTATACACATTTGAATGTACCATACATAATGATATTTATTCTCACAATTTATTCCAAAAATATTACATCATTAGTTAGACTAACCTTCATTACAGAGGCCTCTGAGATCATTTAGTGCTTGCAGAATAAAAAATGTTGTATCAGTTACTATTTAATTTGAAAAT
The DNA here is from genome assembly GCA_000611955.2 of Stegodyphus mimosarum. Lineage (NCBI taxonomy): Eukaryota > Metazoa > Arthropoda > Arachnida > Araneae > Eresidae > Stegodyphus > Stegodyphus mimosarum. The sequence continues at coordinate 739,308 of KK113714.1, forward strand.
GTTAAACAATTTGAAATAAAAGAAAATCGAAAGAACTCACCAATCGTTTAGCATCACCTCTTTTCAGATCAAAGGGTCTTAAACCAGTTGCAATTTCTAGTAAAACCTATATTTAAAGAAATAAATTCTTAAACATTTTTAGAAGTGTGTTTCTAAATAATTTTTTCTATCTTATTATTACTTTCAAACTTTTATCAGATGTAGTCCTCCTCCCAAAAAATGTTTAACAATATAGAGAAAAAATAATTACAGAACAAAAGTTCTCCAGCACTACTTTTTTTTTTGTATAAACATAAATAAAAAATGGGCTATAATTTCCGATATTAATTGTAATTTCATAATTCATTTACCACTTTCAAAAATATTTTTCACAAACTATTCAGAATAATTTAAAACTACAGGATTTATTTATTAACACACAGAATGCCATAATGAACATACTGACCCTTCTAGTTATAATACTTTTTAGTTTAAATCAATAATAATTTTTTAATAAATTGTTGGTCTTTTTATTAATATTTAAAAATTTACATAGGATTTTGAATATTTCACCTGTGACCTCAGGTTTGCCCTACCCGAATAATACAACATACATATGATCTTAATTTCACTTTTGCATACATACTTATTTATGCTTTATTATTTATTTATTTATTTTTAATACCATTAGAATTAAAAGTTTTGTCCTAATTTTTTAATAATTTTTATTTGTGTAAGAATTTGCAAGAAATAAAAACACCAAAAAGGAATTGGTGAATTTATTTTTATACAAGCTTAAGTTGAAACAGAGAGAACTATGTTTAAATTATGCTAGGTAAAAAAAAATTAGGTAACAGAGATTTAAAGTTAGAAATAGAATACAACATACAGAACATCCATGTTTGTGTCATTTGGCATTCTACATGATTCTTATTAAAAATTATCATTTTTAATGATTCTCACAATTTTATTTAAAACATAATGTATAAATTTTAAAAGCAACTTTTTTAATTAAATGCTTGAACTTCTTTTCAGTATTACACAAAGGCACACTAGAAAATTCTAATAATAATTTAATAATTCTAATTAAAAAAATAACACACATAGCTGATTTATTCAAATAGATACATTCCTTTTAATTAAAAGCTTACACTTATTTTTTGCTACAAATTTTTTTAAAAAATTAAATCATAACTAACTAATTTAATAAACAATTCCAAAAATTTAAATGTCTAAGTCAACTTAAATTACTCTACTATTTTTTTTTCTTTTTAATAAATGACTAATCGATAGCTGTGCTATAAAATTACTTCAACATTTCAAACTGGGACAAATGAAAGGCACCAGTGGCCATATATTTAAAAGCTACTAAATACTGTTAGATACTAGCATGGATTCAAAGTAGGTGAACAGGCTGACCACATGATTGATTCTCTGAATTGCTGTAATATGCTTTACTAACTCTTATAATGAATTTAAAATTTAACAAAATCTGCTTATGCTACTTGAATAAGTATTGTTAGTTTTTATTATTAAGCCAGTATTCAATGCATAAATTTTTATTAAGATACATCACATTTTTATTTATGTTTTTAAATATCAAATGTTTTCATAATCATAGACTAGAATTAAATTAAAATTTGAAAAACAATTATGTGCATCGATGAAAGAACTGGATTTAGCATAATTTAACATGCCAAATGTCATTTCTAAGAGGAATCTTAAAATCTGCAGAACTCATAATAGGAAAAGGAATTTAATGCATAGTTTATAGGACAGGACGAAAACTTTCCAAAAATCATTAAGAAAAATAGGTTCAAATCCAAGAACTTTCTACTTGGCAAGTTTTTTATTAGGACAGTAATTTTATCACAAGAGAAAATGGGAAAATTTGTAGGGCAGTCATAGTGTAAATAGTGAAAATCCATGAAACTTTGCAGCTTGGCATATACATTAAGAATTTAGCGAAAAGTTTTGCTACTGAGGATTTATACTAACATTTCAGAGAGAGGCTAAGAGAGAAAAAAAAGCTATAATGCAAATAACTAAAAAACAGCTAAAATAGAACACTAAATTACACATTTTTAACTGCATTCTATATTTACAAAACAATTAAAATCTGAAAACATTTTTAATGCCGTTATTTTAGTTCAAGAGTAACAATTAATAGGCTTGAGTTTTAAACATACATACACATATTTTTCCATTAAGTAGCACATTTTAAAAAATTTGATGCATACATCAAATGACTTCCTTGTACGGAATGTCAAATTATATGCATTTTTTGCTGCATTTCAGTTAAGCTTATTAACTCGAATTTCATTAGACATATGGTTTCTCATTCAATTACTTCAGTTCTAATTTCGCGGCAAAGCAAAAATACATAAAAACTCAAAATATCTTCATTAAAAATTGAAAAATATAAAACACCAAACACAGTTAACTAAAAAAACAAATTTTTGCAATTAAAATTAGAGTTTCTAAGCAAAAACAAGCAATTTGGCCAGCAGGCAAAAGGGTAGTTTTTCGGTGCACGAAACTGAAGTTTACTTTTTGTCCCACTCGGCAAAAAACATTGAAGGTGCAGAAACTGACTTAATTCACTATTCTGCTAAGTTTCAAATGTAAACAAATATGGCTACTACGGTAAAAAAGTTAAACTTTCAAACTGTTGATAATTCTACAACTACTGCATGCAGATTAACTAAAGGCATAAAAACCTTAACTGCAAGAAAAGAAAAATATAATTCAATCATTTTTAAAGTAAAAAATGTGCAATTTACCAGCATAAAAAAAGGATCTCATGGAGCCGAGTAATAGAGTGGGTGTATATATATATAGAGAGAGAGAGAGAGAGAAAGAGAGCAACTGCAATCAAAAAGAGAGGTACACAACTACATGTTATAGCAGTCCTATATACAAAATTTCAATATTCTGAGGCTACTCATTTTTGAGTTTTGCGAGACATACATACATACATATGTAGGTACAGATGTCACGACAAAATCTCTTCTGAATTCATTTTAAATACTTTTTGCAACCCGTTTTGAGAAAAAGAGTCCTTTATTCTGTCCTTAAGTACAGATGTCGTGCAAAAACATCGTTAAATTGCATTCGATAGCGGTCAAAATGGATATTTTCACTGAAATACGACACAAAAATTTTTGCAATTACAATACTTCCTTTTTACTTCGAACAAGGAAGTAAAAAGAGACTGTTCAGAACTGAAATTACTTCTTGTCATTGGTAAGCAATGGTGGGCAACTTTTTGTAACCTCAGGAGATGACTTTTCTTGCGTTCCAGAAATTTGAGAAGGCAGAACTACAGTACTAAAATTTTTGGCTTGAATTTTTTTTCCCCAATAAAATTCCTGGCTTAAATTTTTTTTTCCATAAAATTTCTGGCTTGAATTTTGGAATAATATTACTCTGCAATTTACTTCTGTGGAAATTCTAATAAAAGCAATATGAAAATTTTAAAGTCTAAAAATTATCTAAGATCTAAAATAGAAAAAATCCAAAAAATATTTTAATTATTCATATTTGCAGAAAAATCTGTGGTTCTTAATGAAATGTATTTAATATCTGTTGCTCAAATTTAACATTCTTATGATCTTTTCATCATTCCATTAATTCCAATACAGCTATACAATCCCAGTGGAAAATGTTACCTATGTACGAAATTATACTCTGAAAGTACTGGTTTTTATTTGCTTCTAATTTCATGCTGTAGTTTGAAAGATTAGTACTCTACCAGATATGCAGATATGCATTAGTTGTCATAATTTGACTTAACATTATACAGTAATAATGTCCTGACATTTCACAAATCTTAGAAAATCTCTTAACTTTTCCCCATTTAATATCCTGACTGACATTAACATTAACAATTTCGTTACTTAATCATTCAATCTCAACATATTATTAAAATCCAAAGTATTTCAAAAGATAAATTGACATTCTTTCAAAAGCAAATATTCTGCCTTTGGTCAGAGATTTAGTCATTAATAAACTATATAATCATTGCTCAGCATAAATTAAAGTTAAAATTACAAATAAAACACCCATTATGAAGTGAAGAATTACAAAACATTATATACATATATTCTTGGAAACAGCATACGGATTAAGCCCTTCCACAACATGTGTCTTTCAACTATATTATACCTGAATATCAGAATATTAAATTTCATCCACTGAACTTGTTTTAGGGTTTTTCATTCTTAAACATATGTAGAATGCTGAGTATCATGTAATGCCTTATTTATTTCACCCTTTTTAATATTTATTTATATGAAATATTTATTTGTGTTTTTTGAGAAATGTTCTGACATTTGGAAAATACAAGAATCCCTGGACACCCAGTTCCTTAACTTCCTTACACACTTGCATATTTTACATTTGCTATACATAAAACAGCTTGGCTTTCTTTGATGGAATTGGTGTAAGACATTAATATTTCCATTACTTTCTTGAATGTAACATATATCTTCCAGGCTTATCAAAATGCATATAATGTCTCCAAAGCAGAAGCATTTAAAATTGAACATTCTATGCATGTGAAAATTTAAAAGTAATCGATAAATTAAAGGAACTTTTTTCAAAACTTAAGAAGAAAAGAATCTAAAATAATGGTAATCTAAAATTCATAGTAAATAAAACATTTATTAATTTATCTTTGTTGTTAAGATATATAATTTTTAACTAGAAATTTCAATGACCTTTTAGTATTATTAATACATATTAAAACATACTGGAAAGGAAGTTGCAAATTCCACAAAGATTCAGCTCTATCCAAACTTTTAAAAACTGGATAGTAAATTTCATTTAAGGGGTAGAACTTGACAATTGAATTTCTAAATCAAGCAATCATCGAAATAACTGTGGGTGAGAAAATGAATGAAAAAAATATTATGTGTCCTTTGGCAATTGAATTTCTAAATCGAGCAATTCTCCAAATAACTGACAGGGGAGAAAATGAAAGAAAACAATATTATCTAACCTTTCTTCTTGATATTTTAACAGCACAGAATAAATTTATTTTGGGGATTATAGTTTATATTAAACCCTTTTCTATTTTTTTATCAAAAATAAAAACTTTTGATAGGCTTCTGTATATTTTATGGTAGTAGATGACAAAATAAACTAATAACTGCATACATTTTAAATATCAGTTACACATCAATTGTTTAAAACTATTTTGGTATTTTTTTAAGCTACATGTTAACAATCTTCAAACTATTAAATATTCAACAAATTTTCTTATAAATTAATTAAAATTTTTCCTCTGCTTGCACTGTTCAAGAGTCAATTATACTTGTTGTTAAACATACCTGAAATTCATGTTAATCCAAGTGTGCATTTTGTTTATTTTTACAGTTCAATTAGGCAAGCAGCTCTTACATTAATTACTTTACATAGTTTAATTAGCAAATACCATGAGAAGACAGCAGTGATGTGAATAATTTTAGTACTCTTTTTTTTTTCTGTTAAAGTAATACAATTTTCCCATAAAAAGAAATTTAATTTTTCAAATGAGATTAATTTTCATATGATTGCCCTATAAATTTTACTTTGATACAGAACACATTACACATAAATAACACTTGATGGTGATGTTAGCAACACAATATAGCATTGTATGTTTGTAATATGGTATTGCATGTCATGCCAGGTATCCCGTTAGCAACCTCATATAACATTGTACTTGCTATGAATATCAGAATGTGGCTGACATAAACTGTTTTGCATTTTTTAAGTTAATTATATTAAGTAAGAATAGTTTGATTTAATTAAAGCTGCAATTAAATGACATTTCTCAGTTAATTTTAGACACTATTTGTGAAAGTGGCCAATAAGTACTCGCAATATTTAATTTATTATCAAAAATATCAGTACTTGAAATATAAAAATAATTCTGAGTTATGATATTTATTTTTTATACATAAAACATTCAACATTACATGTAAAGTTCCATTTTTGATCCTTAAAAATTCACCTAGAAAACTACTGTACATCAATTATTCCTTTAGAATTAATAATTACTGAAATTTATAATTTAAAAATATTATTTAATATCTTACAATGCCATAGCTGTATATGTCTACTTGAGGAGACAAATGCCTGTGTCGTAAATATTCTGGTGGCAAGTAGCATTCAGTTCCATGTACACTTGTTACTTTCACATGTGTATCATCACAACCAGGGCCTTCTCTAGTGAGGCCAAAATCTCCAATTTTTGCATCCATATTTGCATCCAAAAGTATATTTGCACTATTAAGATAAAATAAAACTGAAATTCAGTAGGGAGGGAAAATATTTAACGTTGATAATTATCTTGTTAAGAAATAAATAATAATTAATTAATTTTTTCCTTTTAATCTAGCACAGAATTTGCATAAAATTAATAATTAAAAATATACAACTGAATTATACACACACGTGTATATACACATGTACACATACACAAATACACACATGCTTATCAAAATCACTTTCATTCCAAACATATTTGAGTATATTAAGTGGTTGTATTTAATACATGGCAATTTATGTACAGCAAATCATATCACTTTTAAAATAAAATAACAGCTAACAGTTAATCTAGTAATTAGTTCAAAATTAATAATTAAAAATTAATGGTGACTATTTAACTATTTATGTAATATAGATAGTTTAGATGATATATTAGATGGATATAAATATCGTACTACAGTAAGACATTTGTAAAAAATCCACATCAGTTTATTAAAGAGTTTGCATAATGGTACATTACCTTATTGTATTACTTAATCACTTAATTTTTCTTCCCTTAAAAATGTTCACAATGCTTGATTAGCACATGAAACTGTTATTTTATGGCAAAGGCAGAGGACTATCTGAAGAGAGAAACCTTTGGAGAAGACTTTGTCAGGGAAACTAGCTCGTATTCATGTTATACATAAGAAAAATCATGAAAACCAACCATGCAACCAGCCATTTATGTGGGATCAAACCCAAACCAGGTCAAACTACTAGTATTCACTCGGCGACTGATGGGGTTTTATATGCTTAGAAATAGCTATACAATGCAATTTATAGTAAATATACATAACATCTGCTTGTCTTCCTTTACATTAGAATCAGGGATGTATCCTAAATTTTTCTAAACAGCATAATGTAGTACAACAGTTTTTTTTTTTTTTAGGGAGGGAATCAAATTTAGAGGTTAATGAATTTGGAGGCTAACTACATGTGCAACATTATCATTTTTATCATTTTACTTCCAAAGCAAGTATTTGAAACTTCACTAAAAGACTATAATATGGAAACATATAACTTAACAGTCACTGATGCATGATTAGCTGTAAGACACATACACATGATAGCATGAGAGCAGCCCATGGTGACAAAATCGTGAACACTCTGATTCACTGGATAGGAAAGTAATCCTTTCTCCATTGATGAATCATAGCATTTAGCTGCTAAGAGCATTAAATATAAAATTCTAAAGCACAACTTAAATTTAACATACCTTTTTATATCACCATGAACAAGAGGTTTTCCTGGAGTAGTATGCAAATAATTCAAGCCTTTAGTTATGCATTCTGCTATGTGACTCCTCTGAGACCATGTTAAGGGTGCAGTTTTATTCTAAAAAATTTTTTATAATAAATACATAAAATAAAATAAATAAAAATTAATTAGATTACATAATTTGATAGAAAATTTTATTATGAATATATTTTACAAGATCGATCAGCATAGTAAAGATCATAATTATATTACTGGTTAGATAATAATTATAGTATATTTATCAATTAAGAAATTTTTAATCATATTTGACATTTTATCACACTTTTATATATTTTAATCATACTATGGCATTTAATCACACTTATTCATAATTATTATTACATGATGCTCATTATACAGCATAAAAAATTGTGATACATTACAGAGTCAACAAATTAGCAATTCAATAAATATACAGTATTTATTTAATTTTTAGTAATACAGATGGTTCTAAAATGACGGACAAAATTGTAAAGGCATGCAAATGAGACTAAAATAAGCAGATTTTGTAAAAGAATGGGTACAGAAATGGCACATGTAAGTGCTGCGGAAGGTATGAATAATAGATAATTAACCCTTGAATACTACCCTTTGAAAAACTTATGGGAATGGTAACCATTTGTCTCTAAGACAAAGTGTGCATAAGCATGTTTAAAACCTATTTTAAAAGCCAATTCAAATAAAAATATATTACCTACATATGATTTCATGACTCTCAAACTTAAAGTTAGCAAGAAAGTATCATTTATTTATCCTCAAAGCAGTCAGTCATTACACATATTAGTTTGATATTCTCCACACACTGCTCTGGAACATGTTTGACAAAAGTTGCATGTCACTCTGCACAATTGTACACGGAAAATGAATTTTTTTTTTCTTTTGCAGTCACATTGTTCAGGAGGTTAAGTGTTCAAATCTAATTTCAATAGTTCCCTTATAACTATGCTTGCTAATCCAAGCAAAGTTGGTGCATCATAATGCTTCTTCATTCATTGAAGCAAGAATATCTTCACTTAGCTTTATTGTGAACTTTTTTCTTGACAAAGCCTTTTCAGATTTTCAAACCATATTATGCACATATATAACATATGCATTCATTAAACTGATATTTATAATGCCATAAAATGCACAGAAGGCCTTCAGCGAATGTTTCTACTACATGACATATTATTGCCCATCTGATCTAATGTGTGTACAGTCTCTTTTGTGGCTCAGTCCTTTGGGCCTTTAATAAATAGAATACTATTGTGAAATGCTGTCATCATGTTGCTTGATTTAGGAACAGATGATACTTATCTTTACCAATGAGCTGAATTTTGCCAGGGTAAATAATAGATTTCTCATGACTAAAAAAACTTCGTAATTTTTCATCTTTTTTGGCATTTTCTTTTTTAGCTTCATATTTCAACTTCATAGTTTCATCTTCCTTGTTTTTCAAACATTGTTTCTTCTTCATCCTTCATTTTCATCTTTGTCGCTAACTGTGAATTTGTGATTTTCAACTTACGAAATCATCTGTTTCTGATCTATCCCTCGAAACAGAATTTTCTTCATCACTCTTGGTTAGCCTCAGGTCTACCCCAAAAATTTTCTCCTCAAAAATGCTCTGGCATCTTCAAGGTAACACAGAAATAAACTCAAGTAGGATTCTGAAATGCAAACATTACAGCTAACTATTCATCTGTGAGACAAATATTGTTCTAAAAATCCTATGTGCGAAAATATTTTGGTAAGAAGAATTACCTTATCTGTAGTAACCAAGGTCATTTAAAGGTACAGAGTTGCACATCCCATTTCCTGTTTTAGAGAAGATAGGACAAAGTCATTTGTTATGGGCATCATCCAGGAGATGGATGTGTGGCATTCTAAGGTTTGGAGAGACTGGTAAAACTAAAAGGAAGTAGCATTTTTAATTCAACATTTTGCATCAGGTTCTTAAAAGTCCAACCAACAATAGCAATAGAAGATTTGGCACTACTACTTTATCAGACTGAATAAATCATACTGTTAATGTGCCCCTAAAAGAAATCTATGTAAGTCATATCTGGTGACTATGGTGGTAAGCAAACAGGCCCCCACCCTCCTCCCAGTTGGTACAGTACAGGGAATAAGTTGGATGAAAATAATCTGACGTTTCACTTCTGAAACTGGCTGCAGTCACAATGTGAAACCTGAAGAATACAACTGAAATAAGTTTCATCAATATATTTTGTAAAAAAGGATACCCTACATACAACCAGTCAATGACTCAGCAGAATGTACACACTCTCTATGTAGCTGTATACCATGGCATCCCTATTATTAATGGAGACTTTTTCTTGGTAGGCATCTGCGTAATCTCGTGCCATGTGAATTATCATGAACTCAAAAGTGAGAACAGTGATGTTAAACATATATGAATTTGTAAATGACCTCATCAAAGAGTAAGAAGTATAAAAGGAATTCAAGATTTGCAGCAGCCTACTGTAGGAACCAGCAGGCAAAGTTAGAGGTAATCGCTGTTTCAATACTTACACTATCTGCAAATGATATGAATGCATTTCTTCCTCATTATGCTCTTGTGCTTATGCCAGGATCAGCTTCAAATGTACACTGCACAAAAAAAAAAAAAAAAAAAAAAAAAAAAAAAGAGAGAGAGAGAGAGAAAGTTTATATCTCCCATTCTACTGGGCCGACTTACGAAATTCAAATTGTGTTTTTCATGTCTCCAAAGCATGACTTAGGATAGATTTACAGATAGCACTGTTTTAATATACGTATTTTGACACAAAATTGGACTTTTTTTAAAATGGCATGCCAATTTTTTTCCATATTTCGATTCTGCAACTCAAATTACATCTAAATATTAAATTTTGTAAAATTTGGTGCAAAATTTGCTGAGAAATTTAAAAATTTACATTGCCACATTTTTCTCAGTTTGTGCCAAGAATAATTCACTTAGCAAACTTCTTAATTTATAGTAACCTATTTCCCTTTCTTTCCTTTTTCTTTGTTATTGTATACGAGCAGAAAAGGGTCACGTTCAATACACAAAGTGCATACACCACATTTAGCATTATTATTGCTCATAAAGAATATGCCACAAAAAGTTTTTAGAAAAATTTATAAAAATTATTTAAAAATACAAATTTTAAAAATAAATCATAGAAAATGCGTGAATTACATTTAGATTAAGCCCAAATTCTGAATTCTGGAAGAAGGAATCAAGTAAGTTTAATAAAAAAAGAGAGATTAATAAATATATATATCAAATTCAATTAACATTGACAAGGTTGCCACTCAAACAGGAGAATGAAATTCCCTGACTTTTCCAGGTGTGTTTTAAGAAAATTCTAGTCTATCAATGTGATGCACTTTGACTGTGCTAAGAGGTAAATTAATTATGGTACCACTTGAAAATACAGAAATTTGCCAATTACATATGACATATATATATATATATAATCTCCAAAGCATTACTATTTTAACTATAATAGTTGTTTTCTCCACTGAAGATTGAGATTCGAATCTGTCCAATCTGGATTAAAATATATATATATATATTTTTGGCAGACATTTTGCAGCTAAACGAAAGAAAGAAATCTATTTAATGACATTTTAAAATAAATTCAGGTATTTTATATTTATTTAGCAGCATACATAAGGAAAAAATACATGCATTATATTTCGTGAATGTCATTATACTGCTAGAATTAGTTTCAGGATTAAATTATCAAGAAAATTTCCTGAAATTTGAAAGTATTATTTACTAATAATAAATAAATTTAGAAGGAAGAAGCAACATTAAATGATATGAATAACATAAAAATAATTAAAACCTGAATTACAATAATGAATGATATTTTGGCGAATATATGGTTAGCCTAGATGACAGATTACTATTTTTTTATTTTACAGCAAAATGACAAATAAGGCATTTATTAAAATAATAAAAAAATATTTTAGAAGATTTTGCGATTAAAATACTAGTATAAACTATGGCCTTCGCACGATTTTGAAAATTTCCGCCAACACCAAAATGGCCCATTTACTGCTCATCATAATGTCACCAAATCCCGTGAGGCTATTCTAACCTCTATGATACCTTATACTATGATTAAACAGATTTTGTTTTATACAAGAATACGTATTTAGTTGAACCGCACTGCACATGCGCATGGGAGTCTCGATTCTCGAGGTTGCTGGAAACTAATTGGAGCTGTGAAATTGCCTCTGTGCCAGCTGCCCGAATGACACTCATGCGCACCAAGAAAGAGATTGCATCCAATGTTGCTTTTGGCACAAAACTCGCTTTTGGGGTGGGATATCGCTATATGAAATTTCCTGACTTTTCCAGATTTTAACTAAAATATTTAAATTCCCTACCTTTTCCGTGAATTTTTTGGTCAATTTTCGAATTCCCTGACTTTTTATGGTTTTCCAGGTAGCGTTGCAACCCTGCATTGAGGTGCTAAAATTTTTAGAGTTAATTTTTTAAAAACTGCTTGTGCTATTTTTACAAAACTTGGCTGTTTGGCATAATTTGAGTCGTAGAATCGAAATATGGAAAAAAATTGGCATGTCATTTCAGAGAAAGTGTGATTTTGTCTCAAAATACCTATATCAGAACACTGCTATATATAAATCTAATATCCTAAGTTGCGCTTTTGAGACACAAAAAAAGGCAACTTAAATTTCATCAATCGACCCAGAAGAACAGGTTATATAGTACCGCCCCACCCTTTTTTTTAAAAAAAAATGCAGTGTGCATATTACATTTTGCTCTTATGCAGGAGCTCTGCAAAATCTTTCCTTGCCCATGTCAAGCCTACAAGCACAGAAAGTTCCACAAAAATTCTAGTTATTATGCTTAAATTTTTGACAATTTAGCAGCTGTCTACTTGGGAAGCATTTCCTGTACTTTTTCAGCAGATGCTCCATTTACATCTGCAGTTCCATGGAAAAACTGCATATAATAATGCATAACCCTCAAACTCCATAGTAATGATTTATGCCAGCAAACTGATTTTACCTTTTGATCTTAGTAAGGCTATTTACAATTTCAGTGTGAAATGTTTGCACACACATTCCCTACCAAAATCTGCTTATTTTGCTTACATTTATCTGTCTTTATAGATATTTTAAAATCACTCTACATAAGATATACTCAGAAAAATATATAAACAATAGAAAGATGGTAAAATACGTGAAAAAAAAGGAACAGAAATATAAAATATAAGCCAAAATGGAATATTTAGAATGACACGTATGTATGACAAGTGTACAAGTATGACTGCTATTAGTTCCCCATTCACAAAGAGGTAAACTTTTGAGAGATAGAGGTAAAGAGATGCTGTACATAATCTTTGACTTGTTTTTTTTTCATGATAACTGCTGGTCCAAATTAATTATTATTATTACTGCTACTATTTTTTTTATTCTTTCGACTAGCATTTCATTTATTATTTAATGCACCTTCATCTTTTCCACTTTCCTTTCACTGCATTTTAATTTATTTATTTTTACACCTTTTATATCTACTTTTAATAAGTTCTGCATTTTTTAAAAGCTCCCTTTCAATAGTTTTTCAATTAAAAATTACTATTTTCTTTCCATTCCTTACGAGATAATCAAATAGAATTTAATTATTAAAATTTATATATATATAAATTTTAATTCTATATATACACATATCACCATACTGGCACTAAAATTGAGAAAACTTCTCGAAATTTTCATGTTTTTAAATATTTTGTGTGCACACTTGTAGAAAAAGTTATGTCTAATTGCAAATCTTATACATAACCATTTAAAGATTCTATATGTACATACATATATATACACACACACATATATACACTATATTTATTTGTACAATTTGCCCCCTCGTGTTTCATCCCTCCTTTTCTTTCAATGTATGATTTAAAAACGTCTAATTTAAGGTAACAATTAAAATGCAAATGGAAAAGTATTTTATGTACATAAAAAAGTTATTAAAATTGTTAAGGCCTTTGAAATACATAATATATTAGTCTGTATTCATGCACAATAGATATTAGTGTGTATTTATGCATCCTTTTTAAAAGTAGGAGAGGAAAACTATGCAATGTAGAGAAGATTTCTGAAGAGATGGCTTAAATTATAAACATAGCACACCTACTAATATTACATTGCAAATATGGTATATATTATAATCATGACGATTTTAGAAGTTGAGAGTTTAGCTGCTAATGAGAGTTAATGATGGGGCAAGCATAATGAGCAGTCATCATGCTTGTGTTCAAGCTTTTATTCAGCGTACCTACAAGAATGTACAATTTGTGCACTGCTGTGCACATTAGCTCAATTTGATTCTCGTGCAAGCAACAACGCAGAAACAGCAAGTTCAAATATGTTTTCCCAATCTGAGAAATATTACTCAATTTTTCAATAACTCTCCACAGACATTTGCTATTTTAGATGAAAATGTTAGAAAAAGGCTACCTTAGACAGAATTTTAAGAGTCAAACTGTCAATATAATGCATGAATATAAAGAACAGTTGATTGAATGCATTGAAAAAATAAGACTCAATATCTAAATAAACTATAGCAATAAATGAAGCAGTGGTATTTGCCATATGTTAGAAAACTTGGGATTTGTGTTTTGGCTTATAGTGCTTCACAGTATTATGCCACATGTCAATGCGTTACACAACCAGCTTCAGATAATACTAACAGATGCAACACTCATTCAAAAGCAAGTAAACAAGTTCCAGCAATCATAACAGAAGAAAAGAACTACTGAAATCATGAAACTTCAAGAAAAAGGAAGGGAGAAAATAGTCATATAAATAGAACTGTAGCAGCTAAAGATATATATAATGTTATCCTAAATAAAATAAAAGACAGATTTTGTTTTAATTGTTACTCTGCTGTTTCTCTCCTGCAGACTGCAAAATTCCAGGAGTATGAAAAAAGGTTTCTCAGATACTTGACCAAACAACTGATGTTTATTCCATGCTATAGAAGATTCGTCTGAAAACTGAACTAAGAGTAATTTACATAAGATCAGAACGCCTGTTCTACAATCACTGGAACCATTTACGATATACGCAAACAATATTGTCTCAAAACAACCAGTATAGCCTTTCCCTTAAAACTTAACGGAGAAAGCCATTCTGTGGTCCTCTGTTGATGGCTGGTTGGGTCCATTTAACTAGAGGGGACAAGGCTTCAAGGAGCTTTAGACCAATCACAGTACAGACAAACGACGAAATTTATAGTGTGCGGCAGCTAAAGTTCCAGGAATATTCTCCCATCATTTCACTAATTCACACACTGCATTTTGTAGCTCAAAAGAAATGACAATATTTAAATTTATAATACATAATTTGCATTGCAATCTAATTGACAACTAAGTTCCCCCCCCATGCTTACATTAAAACTGTGTTTTCATGCAATTTATTTTACTGTTAATATTAGAAAAATATTTCTCTCTTAATGTTTCTTCCTTTCTTTTATTTTCACTTTCTATGAAAATTATTTCTTTAAGGAAAAAAAAGAAAATTCATTTATTCATTACAGTATGACTGATTGCTATTGCATTCAGCTATCACATATGCATCAAAATATTTTAAATAATTTATTCTATAATTAACATGACAGAAAAAATTTTTCAATATAAAATGCATAACCAAAATTATAATAATCTATTCTATATGTGATTAATTCGTACCCATACATATATTAGTAATACTTTTTTTAATATTATTTATACCACTTTAATTTCTTATATATATAAGAAATGCTTATTTTAAACATTCTTCCTTCTCAAAAGATTTTATTCTGTGAAAATAATTAAAAGATAGTAATATTAATTTCACAATGGAAGTACTGAAGTAAAAATTATCAAGGTAGGTCTCCTGTAATTGAAGAAGTCCTTGCTAAACAAGCATTTTAACACTTTGACACATTAAATAGAAAACTGTAATAATAATCAATATCTCCTTTACAATATAAAATTAGAACTTTGTTATAAACAGTTTTTTTTTTTTTTTTTAAGTTTGCAAAGAAACAATTATTTTTTAATACTAAAAAATTACAAAAGTACTATTTCATGAAGAAACCCCTAGTCTTATAGCATTGTTACTTTATAACGTAATACAATAATAATGCAGTATATTTCTGCTAATAAGCCCAGCAGCGGCCGAGCAGTAGAATCACTCAGCGTTGGTAGTTTGGTCCGAGATTTGAATCTTGCGAATGAGCATGCTGAATGGGAGCCACTCTCCCTCAGAAACTAGTTTTAATCATAATAAAATTACACACACACACACACAAAAAAAAAAAAAAAAAAACTGAAAGTTTTCACATTTTATATTACACGCAAAGGGACTTTTTTTATATTACACTAAATATCATGTTCTTCACACTTAAACCATAAAATTCAATTCAACAGCAATATCACAAAATCATTTAAAAAGAGCATATCTTCAGAATTTCCAATAGACAGTCTCGCGCACTAGAGATTAAAATGTTTTTTTCCCCATACAGTCTCGTCACTGCTCACTTTGAAATCATCAAGTTTCTTAATCAAAAACTCATAAATGCTTTACAAAATATGAAATAGATAATAAAACAAATTCCCAGTTCCGAATTTGGGCTTCTAGATGCCTATATTCAGGTGGAGGACTACGTTATTCAAAATTTTATGGCTCTAGGTACCGTTGTTTTATCACAATGCGAGAAAAACATTCACACATTTACGCAAATTCTTCATTATTTAATTTCTTTAGATATAATACAGGGCGATAATATTTGGTGAAAAGTGAAACACCACAAAATGCCAAAACGAAATTAATAGCCCTTCTGGGCTAAGGCCATTTGGGCTAAAAATTATTTTTAAAAGTATCACACTGGTAGTGCTACTGAAAAAATATTATAAAATTAGTTTATACTTTCATAATATTTTTTTTTTCATTTTTATTTTACAGTAGTGTGAATTTCAGGTAATAATGTATGACATTCCTTATCGTATTCACAATATTGTTCGTAAGTATTCCACTGTTATATTTTAAAATAAACTTAATTCTTGCTGTACATAAATCAAGTAGACTCTTCACGGATGTCCATATTATTATTGACTGAAGAATGATTATGTGCTAGATAAATACTTATTATCTTCTACATTTTTAAACTACATAATTACAATTTATATCTATAATTTCAGGAAAAATATGAATAACCTTTCTTTCTTTAGAAATTATGTTCTTGTTTTCTGAATGTGGCTCCAAATACTCTATCAATTCATTGCAAACTAAAATAACTATAAATTCTGGCAATCTGAAATATGCAATGAAAACAACTTCTGGCAGAGCAAAAGCATCATCATATTTTCTATCATCATTTTCATTCATCATCATATTTCCGATTCAGACATCTAGGACCATATTCTTCATTTAAATATGAAAAAATTAGTGGTGAAAACACATACAAAGCCATCGTCTGCTTAGAACGTCAACTGCACAAGCCTGACTGATGACACAGCAACACTTTTTCCCACTCTTCCGACAACTTCCATATTTACAGAATATGGGATGTCAGGCAGACCTGTTTTCCACTAGCAGTGATATCTGGCGGCCCAGAAACTGCTGACGACTTTTGGAGCATAGAACAGGCATCCAGATTTCAAAATATGGCTGGTACAATAGTCTTCTACAATTTATTATCAAAAACAACTTAAAAAGTATGTTTTCGAACTGTTGCTAATTATTATTATTATTCCAATGACCAATGCTGAACCTGATAGATGCTTCTAAAATGAGTCAAGCTTTTTTTATGAAGCACTAGGAGCGAGGACAGACTAAGCACTCTAATTATGCTCTAAAAAACATGATAAAAGACATATCTAAATTCAATGAAAATGTTATTGATATGTTTGCCACAAAAGGGGGGGCAGACAAGTGGATTTAATTTACAAAAACTGTACTTGACCATTCTGTAATCAACTTTCAAAGATATATTATAGGCAATATTGCAGTTTATTACATTCCACTGTAAGAAATAAATGCTACAATTTTGTGAAAATACTAATGTATTTGAACTTGTAAATAACGTTGTATCTGTATATTTAATTTCCGAAACTTGTTTTGTGAACCTTCATTTAAATAACTCATGAGCTGCCACAGCTCAGAAGGCATGATAAGGGGGATGTTGTGTGTGTTTGTTTTGTAAAGAACTGAAGTGTGGCAAAAGTGTAGTGGCATTAAGTTCTGTTTGGGGCTGAGATATGTTGCTAATGCAGAACTGAGATGCATAGTTATCAGAGAGGGACTCAACTTTTTCAGTTCGGTGTATGTGATTCCACTAGGGCCTTTCAGGGGCAGAATATTAATGTGGCATCTTCTGTACTTAAAAGCAGCTTCCCAAGTAGAATTATCTTCATGAGAGAGTCATTCTAAGCACTGGTCCAGTCAAGTTCTACTTAATTTTTTATAAGAATCCTGACTTCCTCATTAAGTTTGTTCAGTACTCTTTTATCAGCAGGGCATTTTGTGCATTGCCACGTTTTACATGCACAATTTCTTTCTTTAATTAAGTCCTGTAAAATTACATTTCGACCTCTCCATGAATGGGGAACCTCTTTGTTGTTGTTAATGAGTACATTATGAAATTTGTTAGTGAAATCATCTAGAGGGCTCTTTTGTGTGGTGAACTATAGTTACCAATATCGATTTCCGCCATGACTGGGGAGTGGTCAGTCAATTATGCACTCACCAATACAGAAGTCAATCTTCAAAGGAATCATGAAAATTATGAGCTTCATTTTTGTCATCATATGAATCTTCAGATCTTCAGTTACTATTTTTAGGATGGCAAGGGAAAATAACCCAATTAAAAAGGAGAATTAAAGAGTTACTGTAAACTGAAGTTATTTTACTTTAAGGGAGGAGGAAAAAGTGCCTGTCAACATCTCGACAATCACCTATCAGAATCCATATAGCAACGAGAAGTCAAATCTAATGCAGAGGATCTTCTTACTGAAATTTTACTTCCTATAAAAAATTTCTAATCTCTATAATTTTAAATCATTTAACAATAACAATATATATTAAATACTTATTTATGAAAAATTTGTACAATATCATTTTCTGCAAATATGTATGAATTTATTTTTCAATTTATTTTCATTTGGTCATATATCACAGAAATCTTTGCTTTTCTTTCTAATATGCCTCATGCTTTTCTAAGTAAGGTTACTATAGTTAAATATTTATTAGTAAGCAGAATTTGAGACCATGCAGAACCCTCCCCCTCCCCCCCCAAAAAAAAGAGGAAAGAAAAAAAAACTTATGACAGAAAAGCATTGCTGAAGTAATGTAAACGATTCCTCACTCATAAACATGATACAATAAATGAGAATAAACAAAACATAAAATGAAACATCAATTGTACTTCAAATAAATAAGTTTACTTAAAAGGATTACTTAAATAAATAATATAAATCACTATATCATTAATTAATGATTAATCAAACACAAAATTTAAAACTGAATTTCTCATTTACTTTGACTTACTAACCTTACATAACAGCCTATCTTCTAAAGAGCCATTAACCATAAGTTGGTACACTAAACAAGGATTTGCACCATCCAAAGATACAGCATACAAGGGTAAAATATGATCAAAACGGCAACTGAAGAATATCAAAATTTCAAACTATAAAACAAATTTCTAGCCAGGGAGGAAAAGCAACAAAATAAATAATATAAAAATAAAATAAATCAGTAAAATAAAAAAATATATTTAACAGTACAAAATATGCAAAAGCATACAAAGTTAAGATTTAAAAAAAAAATTTCAGTGCATGCAAACTTATTATGTGTTAAAAAATTAGTTTCATGAAATTAAAGTTGTAAAAATAAGAGAAAATAATGAGCCTGCTAAAATTAAAATTCAAAATTAAAATCCAAAAAAAAAATAATAATAATAATAATAACCCACAGCTATGATTTCATGATTAATAGACAAGCTTTTAGATCAATGGTTCTTCAAGAAAAAGAAACTTCCAACTAGTCTTGTACATATATGATAAAAATTCCTGTTTCCAAAAGATAATCACTTACACTGACATCACTGCCTCCTACCTTCAAAACTTTACCAGAGTAAAATACACAAAAGCACAAGCAGTATCTAATCATATTATTTAAATTGTAAGTATATTATATTTGTGATTCTGAAATAATGCTTTGCCTACCATTTAAATCTGCACATATGACACCTCTACCAGGGATTACAAAATGCTGCAACAATGCTTTTACCACCTATATGTGAATATTATGGTTTCATTCTCAATACAGTGACAATGTTTCTATGTAATACAACATTCAATTGTCTTTTACACAGAATAGAATAAAATAATAAAAAAAAATATATAAAAAGCTGTTTTTTATTTATTTTTGCACTTTAATATGTACAAAGCTATATTAATCCTAGCATGATTATGACAAAATTTATGATAATATACATTTTACAATTTATAGCATTCATTATTTCATAACGGAGTTTTACTCCGAATAAACTGCAATTCGTAATTTTTCTTAATACAATAAGTAAAACTTGTATCTCCTTTTTTTTTTTTTAACTAACAATTTATATTTCCCTAATAATTTTATTTCTATGTTAATGTTTTATTATTATATTTGATATGCAAATGAAGTACTGGCATTTACAGCACAATCTATACATAATTTTACATGCCAATGCATATAACTTAGCCTATAGCTGATCTGTCCCCTTAGTTGACTTGCAAGTGGTCTATTATCCACTATAAAACAAGACTTAAGCCTCTATAATTATGGTTTGATACTCAAGATTTTTTTTTTAAAAGGAACAAAAGAAAATCTGAAAGGTTTCAGATTTTAAATTACGTCCTAAGGGGCTTTTTTTAACATTTTGTGTGTTACCTTTATTTATTAAATATCATGTTCTTCGCACTTAAACCATAAAATTCAGTTCAACAGCAATATCACAAAGTAATTTTAAATTAAGCATATCTTTATAATTTCTGATACACAGTCTCACGTGCTGGAGATAAAAATGTTTTTTCTGTACAACGTTGCCGTTGCTCGCTTTGAAATCCTTCAGTTTGCTAATCAAAAATTCGTTAAAGTTTTACAAAATATGAAATCGATAATAAAACAAATTCCAAATTTCAAATTTGCACTCCCAGATGCCCATATTCGCAGTAGGATTACTTTATTCAAAATTTGATGGCTCTAGATACCGCTGTTTTGTCACAATGCGAGAAATATATATACATTTATGCAGATTCTTCATTATTTAATTTCTTCAAATATAATACAGGGCAATAATATTTGGTGGCAACAATTTGAAAAGTGAAACGGGCATTCAGAGAGATTCAATGCAAAATCACAACACAATAACAATAGTCCTTCAAGACAAAGCCCCTTTGGACTAAAAAAAAAAGTCTTTAGGGCATTCTTTTCCAAAATGCTCTAAAGATTCTTTGCATACAAGATTCTTTGTTCTATTTGAATCATCATCAGAATCGGCAGTGTTAAATAACAGCTGAAAACCTTGAAATATGAAAAACTGAAAGCTTCCATCAAGTTTTCAAGCTGTACAATGATACTATTTCAAAAGAATTCCAAATCGATTTGAATTCTTTTATAATGCACGATTCAAGTTATTCAAGAATTTAAGTTATGATTCTGATGATATAATATGTTAATATTTAATTTGATAACCTAAATTTTATGTTCCTTGATCAATTTAATTTTGTAATTTCCTTCCACTTTTATGCTGAGAAAATCCTGAGTAAGGATGAAAGCTTTAATTTATCCCAGTACTTTTAAACATAATGGAAATAAAATTAAGGTTTAATGTAAGCATTACTGCATGAACAAACTTAGTGATATACTATATATTTAACAAAACAAATTTAAATTCAAATATTAATGTTAGACATTGGCTGAATCTTCATATAAACGTGTACAGTAGGTTAAGATAATTCAGATCAAATAAAATGCTGAAAATCTCTACATGTGGAATGGAATTTACATAATTTAAATTTTATTGATTCAATAACTTTTTAATTTATTGCTGGATAACAATTGCCTAGGTAAAAACTAAAAATTAAAAATTAGGAAATTCAGTAATCTACCAGGAGATCCCATACAGTTGCTGTGAGATTACAGTGTCACATTTTCATCATATTACATTTGTGACCATAATAAAATGCCACAGAGATGTCACATACAGGTCCACAGCAAATGTTTAATGTGACTCCAAGAAAATTCTCGGTCTCCTTCATTCTGACCTTTCATAACCTTGTTCACATAATTCTTCTTTAGTGGAGTTATCCTAATGCACTAACCTTTCTCAAGTTACTACACTCTAAATCCCCCCCCAATTCATTGTTAAATGTTTCAATGAATCTTTTGAAATACATTACTTCTTTTGTTAATACCTTGCGGTTTTAATCAGTTCATTTTCCTTAAAAAACATTTATAGTTCACAGCATGTTTTTCTTGCTGTGAAACTATGAAATCATGAAACTACATTTTATAACGAATGCATACATACTGCCACATTACCACATTTTGTTTGACCAAAGCGATTAGTACAATTTTTTTTTTTTTTTTTTTGCTTGTTTGTCCTGAGGATTTTCACAACCATTTTTTTTAATTCTGTTCCTTCTTCTAGTTCAACATCTTGTCACTGCTAAATTTTCAGGTGAGCACAGTTAATTGTATATTGATGTGAATGATATCAGTTATAAACTGAATGATGTGAATGATATCAGTAATGAACAAAAAGTGGTAAGCAACTGACAATCAATTCATTTTTATTTATATTAAGCGTGCAAAAACATGGACCATCAGGAGAAAGTTTTCTCTCATTTTTATCTAGCCGCTCAAAATTTTTATTTTAGAGTGTCTGTTTTATTTGGCATATATAATTCAACTTTTACTATTTTTATTATTAATAGACAATGTAAAAAAAGTTGTTTGTTTTTTACATTTTATTGCACTACTTTGCATTGCAATTTGCAATTTTTACAAATTCATTGGTTATATGTGTCGGATATTATGTCACACGAAAAATGATGCCATACATCCATAACTCTCTTAAATCCAGTTCTAGTGATATACAGAACATTTTTATTGAAGTTTTGTAATTATTATAATTTTATAAAAGACATATAACTTTTCAATGCTGAACATTTTTACATGCTTTCTTTATATAAATTTCTGAGATTATTTCTATAATCCATTATATTAGTTTGCTTTTGAACAAATCATATAAGCTATTCTCTTCAACTAAAATTAAACTAGGAAAATATTTCTTTGATTTCAAACAATAAAATAATAAAATCAACAGTAAAATATTATTAATGCTTTTTTGGCACCCTGCAGTTTGAACTCATTTATGGTTTGAGGAAAATCAAATAAATTCTATGAAGGAAGTCCACTTCTCCAGCATCAGACCTATGCTATCAGATTTTAATACCCAAAATAAATCTCAGAATTGCTTCTCCTAAATAAATCTCAGAATTGCTTCTCCTAAATATTTTTATTAGCTTTTAAATCATTATTTATGCAGTAGCAAGTATTATTTATGCAAGTGCCTGACTTGCCCAATAACAATATGGTTGTGTTGTACAAACTCAATGTAAATTAAATTAATAGCTTCTTAAAGTATGCACTATAAACTATAATATTTTCATATTATTTAAATCAAAGTAAAAACTAAAATAATAATAATAATAATAATAATAATAATAATAATAATAAAAACAAGACTTTTGGTTAACACAGAAATAATAAATTATTCATCTAAACAGAATGCTGAACATTAGATATTTCAGGTTATTGTAATTCCTCTCTGTTTTCATTTATTTCTGTAAAACAAGAAGAAGAGCATCAGAGTGGATATTTCATGTAGCCATCTGCACCTCAAAATATATTTTATAAATCCTCACCTTCGTTCTGTTAAAACCATGTTAAAATATTCCAAACGCACAGTTTAAAAAATGGTTCTGATTTCATTCTATATTTGCAAAAGTTTGAGGATAGCTATGAATCTTCCTTGATTTTCTGATGTTTCTAAAAATTTCATTTATCTCTGATCTTTTTTCTGATGCCAATTATTTCATTTTCCATGTATTCTTAATAATAATTTTTAAATTAGGATTTTGTACATTAATTGTTACTGATATCATTTATATCAATATACAACAATCAGTGCTTACCCCATAATATGTACTCATTAAAATATGGAACTTATAAAATCGTCATAAATCAGCTTTTTCATTCAGTTTACCTTAAGATGGTTTAATAATTTTTTAAGAACTACTATGGAAGCAATAGTAAAAAGTATATTCTCAGAGGTGAGTAATGCAAATTTTCCAAAACTACACCTTGTTAACAAACACTGTTTTACGAACAGGAATTACTTATTCAAGCAAATTATGTTTTTACATTATAAACTATGTAAAACTGCATAGAACTTAAACTTACAGTACTGTTAATTTAAACTTTAATCTGTTAAGACTGAGTAAAATGTGTTTAGAAAATGCAAAAATATTTAAAATAAGTGCTTCAAATTAATTAGCTGAAGTAATATGATTAATTATATGATATTTGCATTTAATGCAATTATTTAAATACATTGAAGTTCTGCAACGTATGTACATTATTTTAAATTTATAACTTAAATTATTATATGTTAATATTATGCAATGTTTAAATTATAAATTAATTTTATAATTTAAACATTGCATAAAATTAAAATTTTTCAATGGCGAAGTAGTGATGATATCAAATGCACATTTTATGTTACTAAATATAAATTTCCTGTGATGTATCTTCCAGAGATACATTGTTAATCGACTGATTTTTGCAACTGTAACTATTCATTGAATACAGCAGATTAAGCAACAAATAACTAATAGGAAAATTAAGATTTGATTTCATGAAAGTATGTGTTAATTTACAAAAGTTTTTTTTTTTTTTTTTTTTTT
>KK113714.1:780212-795033 GCA_000611955.2 Stegodyphus mimosarum
CACTCTTTCTTAACACAAAATCTTTAATGATGTTTGTGATAATCTCTCTGCCCTTATTCTCATGTCTTCTGTTTTACATATTGATATGCTGATTTAACCAAGTAATTATTATTCAGATGAAATTAAAAATATTAACCCTCTGAAAAAAGCTGAAATTACTCACTACATGAAAATCAATTAACTCTCAAATTTAGAACAGAACGATCATACAGCAAACAAAATAAACATAGACAGCTCTAAGTTGAGAAATAAAGTTTTTGACAACAGAATATTTTTAAAATATCGCATGAAAGTGATTTGATAAAAGTGACAGCATTATAACCTACAGATATTTTTTGTTCCCAAAACAACATAATTTTATTTTGAGAAAAAGTAAAATCATGTATTTGATAACAGCAATTTCAAAAATTCCACATAATAACACAGCATTTTCATTTGCAGAAAAAAAAAAAAAAAGAATAACATTCTTTTTCAAAAAGCTTAAACAATATAATATGAATTCAGAAGAACTTTTCATAGGATGATTTTTTATGAAGTTTTATATCAAAATAGAAAACGTTTCAAAATATTCATTACTCAAACTCAGATTTTGCTATGACCTTAATTCTGCGGAATGTTTAATACATTTCTTTATAATTTTCTTATTCAATTTAATAATTAAATGAATATAACAAATCATACTGTAAAAATAAATACATAAGAATCACAAACAAGTTATTTTAAATCTATAGAGTTTTTACTTTCAGCATCATAAAAGGATGGATTGGCGTACATTTGGTTATTGCATGAGAGTTTACTATCAAATATATGTCAATTTAATTGTGTAAAACACACTTCCAAATATTTGTGTATATTTTCCAATGATTATTAAGGTCAAGTTGAAAAGAAAACTAAATTTCCTTTAAATTATCATCTGGTTTCATATGTTGGTAGGAAATTTTATTGTCACTCTTTATATAATTGATGGTTGAGGGATTCACTTCAATGCACAACATTCATAAATAATTTTTGAAAAACACCAAAATATACTTTTCAGAAACAATCACATTTGTAATATATCTCAAATACAAAAGATAAATTACTTGAGTCATATAATAATGCACCACTGATATCTGAAATAGAAGCGTTTATTTTTCTTCATTTCAAATTCAATAGTTCTACGCATTTTTTAGCAATGAAATTATTCTCAGAACCAGAATCAAACAAGGCCATCAGTGAAATAAATGTTCCATTGGCACTTTCACAAAAATTATTGCAACTGAAAGTAGTACTAGCTTATGAAAAGAACTGGAAATATTCAATGCATTGCTACTAATAGAATTAGCTTGGTTGGTTTCCACTAGTGCCACTAACCATTTGGCCACTTGTTAATGGAGTAAAAGGATATCAACTATTGGAAAGAGATTATTGCTAAATTTATTAGGTTTGTTCACATTTTGATTCGATGTGCCATTTGTGCTACAGAAATTTTCTTTACTTCAAGCAAAATGTAAGAGCAAACTATAGAACTTCTGATATTTTCTGCATATATTAGAACTTTTATAGTCCTTAACTGTGTGAACTGAAGATAAACAATTGAAATAGTTTTTTAAATTTTACAAATTCAAATTGCATTTCAATAACAAATGATCACTTTAAAAATAAACACAAGTTTTTGAATTTTCTGAAAGTGATGTAAGAGATTTGGCATTGATTGAACGTCTTGGTTCCCTTTGTGGAGTTTGTAATGCAATAGAGTGTGTTTCTTCAAACAACATGTTAGTTTAGGTTAAAATAAGGAAGAAGGTTCGACAGCTGAGGAAGATGGTTCAGCAAGAAAACTATCGAAATTAGTCCTAAAAAATTTGCAAATATAAAGCTGATTTTTGTTGTTTGACTTTTAAATTAACATGTTAGTTGTTTAACTGTTCTTATCTCACCTTTTATATGATCATCCCCAACAACAACGAGGATTTCTATCCAACTGTTCAACTAATAATTAAACAATTAACATATCAGAAAATTCCTTCGCCTTTTGCTTTAATGCTTCCAAATATCATAAACATTCATGTACATCATTAATTTATTTTAAAAGCAATGGAGCCAAATCAAATTTTGAGGTTTAGAAATTAACTTGTTTATGATAGAATTTACCAAAACGTTTTTTGTTGGAATGGTATTCAACCAATAAAATCCATATCATGTCATAACTGGAACCTGAAATTGGAATGGAATGAATAATATTTAATGCCTTTGCCTCACAAGCAGTCTTCAAATACTGCAATTTTTGCGCATTAGTTCATTTACCATTTTTAACACAGCTGCCAAAGATAAATCCACAAATTCAATCCATTCTTTGATTTTCTCACTAAATATAAGAAGCAAAACTTAAAAGAACTTCATTCTTCCAAAACAAACATGTCTTTATTCAAACCATTTTTGTCTGAACAACTATTCATTCGAGACTGATTGCAAAAATTTTCTTTTAATTTTCAAATAAATTTCATCAAAACTACCTACTACATTTTCCTTTTCTTTAATGAAATCATCAGTTTCTTTTTCTTCATAATGCACAAATAAAGAAGCGAAAATGTTACTTGCTTCCTTTCAAAATTATATTTCTGATTCGTATAACTGCTTCATCAACCGTTAAATTTCCCTTGTTTTCAAATTTTCTTATGCTACCTTTCAAGCTCTTTTTATAAGCTTTAATTGTTTTCATTTCACACGATGAAGAAATAAATAATTGCAGACTTCTTGACAGTAAAAATGAATGATAACATGATATCCAATCTTGATTGTGTAATCCAAACAAAACGAAAGCATTCCAAACATTCTACAATTAACTTCTGCAATTGTATCTTTATACAACACTATGGCTCGGCAAGACAAAACCTTTCATCTGATGCATGCATTAGTTACCTTTACAAATACTTTAAATTTAACAAAGACTGGACTTTACTACTTTATTTTACTATTCTATTCACATGCAAGTCATCTTTACAAGCGATGACTTACTCAGGCAAAAAGAACTAAACAAATGTTACAGAGTTGCTGCCATGATAATGCATGCCATTCAAGGCGCCAAGAGAAAACATGAAGTAATTTTAGAGCTAAATTGTTCTAAAGACACAATACTTTACATAAAAAACTAAAACATTTTTTAATACAAAGCTACACTTACAAAATGATTAACGTTTATATTATCAATTACTCTTCCTTAAATTTATGTCATATGCATATTGTTCAAAATAAGTATTGAAACTTAACTGCCTTACTTTTTAACAACAATTTTTGATGGAGACTGTGGCATATCCAAGCTCTTCATTTTTGATTGCAAAGAAACAGAACTAACATCTTGGTTCAGGTTAACAAAATCATTCTTAAGCTTTGAACCATCGGAAGACTGAATATCTTTACTTTTATGTGAAAGGCCAGTTGCAGATGGTACATGTTTATGCCTAGACTGAGACCACTGACTTTGATTAGATGATATTGAAAGCTAAATAAAAATAAAAGGGATGAAAAAATTTAAATGAAATATATCTAACATTCATAAGAACTAGAATAAATTCTTAAATCATTTTGTGTCAAAAAATTAAAGCAGAATTTATTCCACAATAAATGAAATAAAAAGGCCATTTGTGAAAAAATTTAAATTACCAATAAGCAACATATCCAGTAGTTAATATGCAAATTTTTATACAATGTTTTTGATAATATCATTTTCATGACTAAACCATCAGAATTTGCAAGATCATCAAAGTAAGAGATAAACTTATATCTTAATTGCCCATTTTATCATCATTCTAAAGTCACCTCTATATATCCTCTTAACATGATCTGATGATAACGTATAGTTTGATTTTAGGATTTCATCTTGAATAAAATAAACTGGTTATGTTACAGTTTTGAGAATTATTCTCAATGAAATATTTATAGAGAGAAAATTGAAGTCAATCGGATTTTAATTTCAGATGGAAAGGGTCAATGCATCATGAGACACACAATAACTCATCTCTCTCTCTCTCTTTAGAAGCACATTATTTTGTTCACTTTTTTTAATAAAATTGTTTTAAATATCTCAGAACATGAATGCTTAAAATAATACTTTTTGAATTTAAAATACTTTTATTCACTGGACTTGGTGACTGTAAAACCTCATCATTTTACATGCTTTATATTCATCAATGTTAAGGGTGTATATAATAAACCTCATCATTTTATATGCTCTATATTCATCACTGTAAGGGTGCATATAATAAGTTTGTATTTATTATGTGCATTCATACAGTGATCGACTTGAATTTAAAAAATTACGTAAACCATCTCAATAATCTGTCTTAATATCTTCAGTTAGGCTAAGTTATTTATTAAAACATAGCAATGAATGGCTATTGCCCCTAGAAGGATGACTTACAGTGTAGGAAAAGAAATTTCTAAATGAAAAACTACTTTACATTCATTTTACCAATGGAGAAAAACATTAGCTTCAAAAAAGTTGCTTATTCAGTCACCAGAATAATGAACTTCAGACAAACTAACAATATTCAAATATCTTACCACCTCAGCCACCAGTAAGCACCAAACAACTTTATTAAGTCCCAATACTTCACTCTATATTTTATGCTTCTTGATTTGTTGTTCAGTTCATCATCCCAGAGTAGTTGACATCCATGCAGGATTTTTAGTCTGATGACTGTCCATGTGCCCACTGGACAGTTCCACAGCAGACTGCCATGATATTGGCCAGCTCCTTGCCTTTTATTCCTACATGTCCAGAAACCCAGAGACCATCATACCCATGATTACTTCAGTTCAAATTTAGTCTTAGAACTCCATCTATTAATAGATTCTAGGTATTAGAAAATTTTCTTGAAGCCTCTATTGCATCGTATGAGTCAATATAAATTACCAAGTTTCCCCAGCGTAATTTAGAAATGCATGAATGGACAAAAGACACAGTTAATTTTGATGTGCACATTAAGAAGGCTTCAGGCAACCACCTGCCCTCTATGTGTTTTCCAATAACAAATGATGCTCCAATCTGATTAGCTGCTCTGGATCCATCTGTATATATAAGGATATAATCAACATTTTCCTATTTATGCTCAAGAAAAATTGTTTCTAAATGATCTCATTTTTTTTTAAATCAAAATCATGAAAAACATGCAGGAGTTGAATCTGTACATCTTTCCAATGTACAATGTTATCCAGGAGTTGAATATGTACATCCTTCCAAGCGATTTCAAAATATTTTACTAGATAGGTGTTTATATTGGACATGCAGCATTTTGATAGTGACAGAGCTCTCATGTTATATGGAGGTACACAAAGAGGTCATCGCTGCTAATAAAAGATCACAGCTGTCATCAGGCAAAGAGACTGAACTAGAGTAAATAGATGATAATAAAATCTTGAAATAACGACAGAACTGTTGGCCCAATGTGTTCCATTCATGGTTTTGGTTTCGGAACTTTTCAATCTTCATAAAAATTTGCCTCAAAGTAATGTTATCTGATCTGTCAGGATGGTTAGTGGTACGTTTGATTACTTTTCATTCTTCAGGATGAGTCTAGCTTTTTGATAAATTCTTTTACTGCTACACTAAATATTTACATATATTTACATCATAGTTCAGGAATATTCGTCACCTTGCTCACATTCTTTTGACTCCCGATTCTCAATTTCCCTCGTGCACCCTCTATCGGTGGCTTTTCTACAATGCCATCTATTGGCTGATTACAGTAACACAATCCTTTCAAATATTCCTAAATTCATTATGAGATCTGATAAATAACAACAACATGTTTAAATTAAACAAAAGTCAACCTTTATTCATATTCAGTTAATTTATAGTCCATTTAATAGAATAATTTAATAAAAGGCCTTTGAATTATAATCTTGCTTTTGTTCAGATTAAAAGAACATTTTGTGGTCAAGTTTTTCAGAGTACTTTTTCATTGCCTACAGATACAGTAAAAATTAAAATATGGACGTAACTGCTTTAAACAGATGGTATAAAGGTCTAACTAACAAAACTTTCAATTTATTTCTGGAGATATTCAACAGATGGATAAAACAAATTACATGTACTAAAATTTTAAATTTAAATTGTTTGAAAGATGAAACTCGGTGAGTTAAAATAAAGAGTATTACAAAATAATAGAAGATACAGAAGCTGCAGACTGTGAATGTGTATTTCATGAAATCAATAAACACTTTCAAAAGGAAAAGATACGATTCGAGCATAGAAAAGCAAATTAGAACATTTAAACATTCTTGTGCTCAGAGACCGTACATTTTGAAGGTAATCAGAAGTTAAATCTTTCTCTTCCAGAAATAAATTTACTTAAATTTGATGGGAATTATAAAAATTCAAATCATTTTAAAACTCAATTCAATAATGTAACTATTTCTAATGAACTGTTCACCTGATAGCCAAAAAATGTTTTTATTTTAAATGTTAAATAAATCAAAAATATTGATAATAAATATGGTTCTTTATTTATTGCCCTTAAAAACTCAATAAGAAAATAAAAGGCTAATTGTAAACAGTCACATTAATTCTATACTGTGTTCAGAATATATTACATTTGAGTTGGCTGAACAACCAAGAATGCTTATGAATTACATTTTAAAAACATGTTACGAGCTTTTAAAAGTAATGAACATTGAAATGCATAATTTTGGTGAACATTTGTCAATGTTACTGACCTTTAACACTGTTAATCAGACCAGTCAGCGTTCGACACTGTTAACATGTCGACTTCTGATATCACACCACGACTGAATTCAGAATTTTGTACAAAAACCATCATAGCAACTTATCCCCTTTTTGACATAGTAAGAAGGGTCTTCAATTAATTAACAGAAACAGTTTCTATAAATACGTCATTAAATCGTAAGCGTTTAATTGATTCTGATTCTTCAACAAAGGCTTTTATATATATTTTACAATTATATATATTTTTTTTCACAAGGAAAGGTGACATTTTATGCAATTCAGCAGATTCTGTCATAAACAAAAATTGGGGAACAACTTTAGTGTTTTCTGCAATTTCCATAGTTCGAGGTCTTTTACTTGATGTTTCCTTGACAGTTTCATGAGGTATAATAAAAATTTGTGAAGCTATATTTGAAGGAAATAAAAATTCTGACCCAACGTCTGCACCAACCACAGAGTCCAACAAAGAGACACATATTACTGCACCATGGATAACTGGGTCTATATGCAAACTGAAGCCCCACAATCAGCTTTCCCGAGAATTTATCCCCAAGTCACTGACACAAGGACTAGTGACCTGCCAATTCACACCCGTGAAGACGACAAGGTGCCTCATGTTTAGCTGAAGCAGAGACCAAAGCAGTGTATTGGGGACAGTACCTCACCCCTCGATTACCAGAACCCTCCTTTCCAGCGACATGGGTCTCCACACATGGGCAGTTTTCTCGCCATTTGAAAACTAGGGGCAAAAGCCAGTTTCTCATGATGAGCCCCAACCTCTGAAGAGGAGAAAGGAAGGAAGAAGTTTCAGCTAAGAGGGGAAGAGATGGAAAAGAGTAAAGATGACTGGGGCTCCAGGATCGTTTCACCAAGAACATGATCCCCTAAAGGGCTAGGGTACCTCAGGATTGCCACACCCATACGCACAAAGTGAGCCCTGAGGACCACTGTATCCAATGCCTATGCTGTGGGAACATGTGATAAGAAGTCAAAAGAATTTACATAATTAATGACATTTTAAAAAGTACAAAATACAGAAGTGATATATTGAGGGTGGAAATCAATACTAGCAGCTCACATACATGATCTCTTCTGCAATAATGACACTTTTATATTTCAACAGGTCTCTGTGGATTGTTAAGTGCAAAAAAAGATGAGTCTGCACTGCTAGAACTGCTGAGATATAGTTCCAGATTAAGTAGACCAAATTAAAGAATTTGGAGCCAAACAAATAAGCATGGATGAACTAAAACATTAGTTCATTCTAAAATTCCAATTGCAGCAAAAGGCTTTCCAACAAAGTATTAATAGAAATCATGAAAAATAAAGACATTTACTTCTTCACAATTCTGAATTTCTAACTTTTATAAAAACATTAAACTATTCCATGAAATATTATGTTCTAAATGAAACTGTCATTCTAATAATATACACATTCAGTATAATACTACAGTACCATGTATTAGTGCTACACATGGTTAAACTTCAAAAATGTGTATTTTCTGAAAGATTCCCGCAAGTCTGACCATACCTAATCTTGCACTATGTTATTCACAGCTTTTTCCTGAGCAAGCCCACTAACTTACATTGTGAAGATTTATAGATCAATCCCAAAACTTGCAAAATCTACAATGAACATATACCAAATCCTGAATATTAGATTTTATTATGACAAAATTAAGTAAAATTTATTTAGCAGATCCAAATCTGGTTTTGTAAAAAAAAAATAAATAAATAAATAAAATAAAATTTCAAAATTGTGTACATACTTGTGATAAAGATGGTCTAGAAGTAGCCTCTTTTTTTGAACAAGACAAAAATGTGGACGATAAGTTCTCTGTATGCAAAAGACAATGGTATTTCTCTTCCACTAAAAATAAAAAATATGAAAATTCATAAAATGATTCCACACAGCATCAATTCAGACTCTGGTCCAAGATTCAATGGTTTGTTCAATACTTAAGTTTTAAAATTCTAAATATTTTAACTTAATAACTATACACATTGTAACAGAATCAAGATACTGATTATTTAAACTTTTTAGACTAATCATCTTGATATAAGTACTCAGACACTTAACTGAGAATTAATAAATGAGATTGTTCTCTTGTCTGATTTAACCCCTTAACAGTCAAGTCATTTTGATGATTTGCGTACATAAATTGTCAATTTTTTTTATTGCAAAAATCAAATGTTTCCCACGCAATCGCAATCAAAAAATGAAAAAAAATGCGGCGCACTTTGAACATAAACCTCTATCCTTTCAAACCTTCACTAAAGTGCTGCCATCTATTGAACTGAAGCCGAAATAATCTTCTCACCATATATATTCAGGTATTCTGGAACACCAGTACTATGCCCGAGATTATTTCGGGCGTAACAGTTAAAAGGTTAACGCAACTCATGAAATACTGAAGTTAAAAATAAAAAAACAATAAAATTTACTTATTCAATTATTAAACTTTGGTAAATCAATTTAGTTAATCCTTTGTGGATAAATGACTCACATTCATAACTAATACAAATTGAGTTTTTTTATTTAGTGTTCACAAAGGGTTAAACTGATTGCATTACAATAAAAATTAAATTTCATAGAATTTCATTAACATATACTAAATCCTGAAGGATTAGATTTTATTATGACAAAATTAAGTAAAATTTATTTAGCAGATCCAAATCTGGTTTTATGCTGTAAAATCATGAATCATGAAAAGAAGCTTTAATACAGAAGGCATTTAATAAAGTCATTTGGTATTTATTTCCTAAAATAACAGAAATTATAAAAATTACATTAATCGATAACTTCTGATGTATGAAATTAAACCTTGTTTATCACAGACAATATATTACTATTTTAATCATCTACACATATATTAATAATAATAAATAACTATGAATTCATCATAAACAAATAAATATATTAATTATTTCAAGAAATGAGAAATGTTAAAAATCAAAACTAGAAAATATTCTTTTCCCTAAAAAACAGAGGGTTTGTCTTCCTCAAAAATTTTATTTGTTAACTGCAGTAAGAATTCTTAAACAAAGCCATTAGCAAACTTTAGTGAAATACTATAAAATTAAAGTTCATCCAGATATTTTAATGGAAATGATGAAGAAAAAGAATACTGAAGCAATGAAACTATTTATCTTAAGTGTTTAGTAACTTTTCTTCTACGCTTTAAAGGTTAAGATATATTTTACTATGGAAATAAATAATGTAAGTATACAGGTAGCAAAATTAGTAAACTGTGAGATACATTTTATGTTAGAAATTGGGTTACATATGTTCACTGGTAAATTGCATTTAATAAAATTTACATTGCTAAATGACATAAACTCAGCTGAAATATTATATTAGTCTGGCGATATTTTTGTTTGGTTAGTCTATATTTTAGGGTGCCCCTTTAGATTATCGCCAAGTTGTTGTTTCATTTAGGGTAACCTGAGTAGTTGAATGCTATGGAAACCCTATTATGATGTGATTGGTTGCGTGACTGCAGCTAATTTGACTGATGGAAAAATATTTGTAAGGGCTTATTTCTGTGTTGGATGTCAAGTAGGAAGTACGTTGCTTATTTTGTGCTATACACCGTAAAATGGGTGTAGGCGATGAGATTAATGTGAGGTTTCTGTACGATTTGGAATGAAAGGGGAAAAAAGCATTAATTGACTGGTGTGTAAATGAAGGTTTACTTATTAATCATTATAAGTGTCCTGTTTGTACGAAGGAAGTGTGTATGGTTGAACGTAAAGATCGCACAGATGGCTTTCAATGGGTTTGTCACAAGAAAGGTTCATACAAGAAATGCCACCTACTGTCCATCACCATGGAGGATATTTTTTAGTCTTATTTTTGTGAATTTATGCGATGAAGGCAGTATGTATATTCTAATTCAGATAATTTTAGAAAGTTTTTAAATTTCTAAATATGGTAAGTTGATATTTCCTTTTTGTAGTGTGTATATGCGATAAGATGTATTTCCTTTTTTATGTTATTTCATTGTGTGATTTAAAATGCAGTTTATTGAGCTTCGATTGGCTACAATTTTTGTTCAATTTTAGTGATGAATAACTTTGTTTTAACATTATATGATGTCATTATTCTCCTGATTTTTTTAAGTGAAAATAGATCAATGTGCATATGGACAAAGTTAAAGGAGTGTGCAATGCAGAGTTTGTGCAATTCTCTAAAGTTTTTTTTTTTTTTTTTTTAATTTAAAATAGATTGATGTATACATAGACACAGAGTTTGTGCAATTCTTTGACTTGACATTTTGGTTTTGAGTAGCGGCCATCTTGAAATGGTGCCTTGCTGGCCAATTGCCAAGGGGCACCTTAAATATATTTTTACCTTTTTGTTTTTATAACAGGACCAGAAAAACTCATGAAACTGATCATAAACACCAAAAAAAAAAAAAAGAAACCAATTTATTGTTATGCCAGACATTTTTCTGAACATAGTTACTATAATTTCTTTTGAAAGCGAGAAATCAGGTATCTTTTTTCCCTGTGAAATAGGGATGTTAGATAAAGACTTTGGAAAGTGAAATATGGAAGTAATTTCCAGGAGCAGTGTTGCATTATTTCATTAAAGAAAAGCAACAGTGCTTTATGAAAAATAAATTTCAAAGAAAAATAATGAATTTGAAATTATAAAGCCCTACATAACAAACTCATCTTGTCATAAAGACTAAAAGAAAAAGTTAAAGCAAGGGATTCAATCAACAGAACATTTCAAAATACTGAAAAATAGCTTGAATATATCCAGCAGAAAATTTCAGTAGCAGGATTCAAATAATTAAGAGAACTAATGATTGGTTAATAAAAACTGGTTTGCTACCTAAGCAAGTTACAATTAGTTACTAACCAAACAATGAAAAATTACTTGAATAAATATTTAATTAATTAAATATTTAATTTTGGAGACAAAAAGTTAATAGCCTACAATTCTGCACAGAAACTGCCACCATGCTTTTCAGTGTCATTGCCTTCTCGTGAAGGTCACAGCTTACTGCGGTACAAATGAAACGATAAAACCCTAAACATAGAAAGGTATTACTGTCTGTATCTAAGAAATTAATGATATTTTACTCTACAAAATCTTTCCTTTAACCAAAGTTTGGAAAAATTTATCCTTCTAATATGTCAGTTGAAATTAAGTTATCCCTCATTGTTCAGCTGCTGCTTGTTTCATCTGTTAACTGAACATAACTGTCTCAACGCACATTTATTTGAAACTGGACTTTTTGACTCCAACCTACAAATTAAAAGTTGACTGATGTGTATTGCACTTTTTGGGTCTTAGATGCACAGCTCACAAATACCAGTACATTAATGGTTAAATGACAAATGCCTACCATTTTATAATTTTTGCTTATCTTTTTTAAGCACTTTTTCCAAGAACTTTCCTTTATCAATTGTTTGAATTCTTCACACAGGTCAATACACATTTCATAATTGTGACATATTTCACAAGTCAGTAATTAATTGGGTTTCTTCAATCATCTTCATTTATTATTGAAATTTCATTTATTACTGAACTATGTATTCTAGGTACAATTCCATTATCAAAGCTGTATATCTGAAAGAAATGTGATTACTCTGATAATAAAAGAAAGTTTGGTACACTTTTTAGAACACCGTTTAGCCCTTTGAGAAAGGATATGTCATACATCTAACAATATCTCAGTGTCGGGTGTGTCATATATGAATAGCCATTTAAAGGGACTGTTAGGACAGGTGTAGTACACATGAATTTTTAGACAGAATGTTTAATTAGTAACTTTTTCTGTCATTAGATAAAACCCTATAGCTGCTAAGTAAAATTTATTGAGACTGCAGAAAGTTGACCTTTATTCCATAGCAGTATTTTTTTATTTTTGGTATTTTGTTCCAAAATCTCAGTGGGAGTTGTGGGTTGATAATGTTGAAACAGAGCTAGCTATTAACTGTATCAGCTGATATAAACACATTGGAATGTTCTAAATGCTTCTGAATACTTTCGTTTTATTTTTGGCAATATGGGATATATACCCTATTGTTTCAGAAGTTTTATTCATTCCTCTTAAGAGTTTGGCTAGCACTGAGGTGAATATTTTGTGTATCATTTAGCGAAACATTTTCTGTACTTCAAATGGCAAAGAAAACACAATGATAATTTTTTCAAATTCATTCTGAGAACTACCAGCATATTTTTTTTCTTAATGTGCCAAAAATTGGAATAATTGGACAACAAATTTAATTTATGCAATTCTTTTTTTCCAAAAGTTAGGCTTAGCAGCACAAACTGCCCATTCCAACATAGTACATCCTATCAGCACACCCTACCAAGAGAGTGATTTGGTGACTGAGATGTCTACAGCAAAAGGCTTACCTGATTGGTTATTTGATTACAAAAAACAAATAAAGACTACTAACATTAAAATAAATAAGTAAGACTTCAGCAGTAGGTCCTTATATATACTGATAGTTTCAAACCACTTTTTAATTTCTTAACTATTTACATATATTTCAGAACACAATAATTTGATGAATTTGCTTTTTCATGAAAATATTTTCTTGCAAAAATAAAGTTTTCTTTCCTGTTTTCACTTTATAATACTTTTTTCATCCAAGCATTTAAAATTCCATTACCTCATCTTATTGTATTGCTCATTTTTCTGAGTAAGTATCATACATCACATAGAGACCTTAATATGATAATATGAAATACTGATAGGAAAATTTATAGAGCATTGACAAAATATGAGAAAACTGACAGAATATGTAACATTTTCTATGGATTTTGGAACATTCCCATATTAAATGAGTTAATGCCCTATCTAGTCACTTTCATGTACCATTAATTTCTATACCTCACATGCTCCATGACATATCTTGAAGCTTGACACTGTCCTTAAATCTAAGATTACTAGTCGCTTTCATCTACCACATTAAATTAACTGAAATATGTTTGAGCTCAAAATTTCTATCCTCCATACTCTATAAAAATCCCTCATTGATATCAAAATAAATAGCCTTTTAGTTTTTGAATGCAATTATCACTTCAAAAGAATTTTACTCTCATAAGACAATGAATGTAAGCTTATAGAGTATATGAAAACCACAGAACTAATAAATACCAGCCTTACTATAGACAGTTCAATGATTCAGGATACTATATCTATAAATGTTTTCCAATAACAACAATGAAAGACAGCTAAACTTGGATAAAAGTTTTTCCAGCAAAATTGCTAGTAAGTAAAAAACAGCATAAGTAGGATAACCATTTAAGTAGGATAACCACTGGTCCACTAATGAATTTACTGCAGCAAGTTGAATTCCAGATCAAAGTCAATGATGGAACAAGATCTGGTATTACTGTCAAACAAGCTGAGACTTTCATAAATTGAATTCTGTCAAACTAAAAAAAGAAAAAATATGAATTTAAAGAAAACTGCTTGGTGTAAGAATTTAAAAATTACCATATGGTTGCAAGACTGACATAGCTCGCTGATGATCCATTTTCGCAAGCATTATGAATAATCTTTTGATAGTTCCATTTCTTTCGCTGTACTTGTTAAGAAGTTCCGATGTTGGACTTTTATCTCGATGAATTGCTTGTCCAATAAGTGTTAATGTTGTTACATCCAAATTCATATGACTTCCACCTACAGATAAAATGCTACATTGTTATCAATATGATAATTATATAAAAAAAAAATCTTAAAAGACTCATATATCCTTAAAATAACTTCAAAAAATTTTGTTTCTCATTACACGAATTTATAAATGCATATACACAGCAAGTTGCAGAAACAATATACAAAATTAAGGGATCATTTCTCTTATACTGACTGCAAGCTATTCACAAAAAAATAATCGAATATATCTATACACCTAATTCCTCCCATCGTCTATCAGCGTCAAGTATACGACATAATTCTCTCCGAGGTTGAAAAGGAAGATCGTGAATAAACACAATATTTGAAGCCATAACAACCAAAATATAGTTTCGTTTTCGAAGTCAAAGTTCTTTTTCCGTCAAACCACACGGAACACTAATCTAGGAGGCATATTCACAAAGCCTACAGACCTTTCATTCTACGGCCTGCTCTAATTGGATAAAACAGC
>KL813053.1:0-18926 GCA_000611955.2 Stegodyphus mimosarum
ATAAAAACAACTTTCAAGTGAAAAATAATATTAAAAAATCAAATGGATGAAAATAGATTAAAATTAAACTTAGCTTTGGCACAGTCCAAACCACGTTTTTACGTAAGTAAGGGGGGTACTGATGTCTTTCAGCACCTGGATAGTTAAGCGTGGCAAAATCTGATCGCGGTTGCGAAAAATCTACTCCTTTTAATTTATTTAAAATATTTTGAAAAAAGAAATTTTTCCTTTACAAATAAATGTTTTTCGGAACACATATTTTTAAAACATTTTTAAACAAAAGATAGAGAATAATAATAGCTATTGTTATTTTTGTCTGAAGACATTCGTGCATGATGAACTAAAAAGGTATTTTTCAGGTTTTATTACATATTTATCCTATAAAATATATGCAAATTATCCAAATTTTCGTTTTTATTTAATTAATGAAGTGTATCAATTGTTTTTTAATCATTGACAATAAAAGCTGTTAGGTTCTTGCTTTGCGTTTTTAGCCCAAAGGGCATTTAGCCCAGAAGGGCTATTAATTTTGTTTTGGCATTTTGCGTTAATTCACGTTTCAAACTCTTTCCACTAAATAGTATCGCCATGTGTTATATTTAAAAGAATTCAATAACGAAGAATCAGCATAAATGTATTATGTTTACATACATATAACATATATACGTATATACATACATGTGATAAAACAACGGTACCTAGAGCAATGCAATTTTGAATAACGTATTTCTTCGTCCGAATATGGGCATATGGACGCCCAATATGGAATTTGTTTTATTAACTATTTGATATTTTATCGAGCATTTATGTAAGTAAGAAACTCCATGATTTCAAAGCGAGCAATGGCAACATTTTACGGCGCAAGACTGTCTGTTAGAAATTCTAAATATATGCGTTTTTCAATATTTTGTAATATTGCTGCGTAAGACAGAACAAAAGTTCGGAGGTTCAAAATTTAAAGACTCCATGTGTGTTGATTTTGAAATTTCAATTCCGTTGACTTTAAGAATTGTTTTCAGTTGGTGAGAGGTGTTTATACGTCTCTATCGGACGCTGTTATTACTCCCGTTCTATTATTGGTTATTTGTTACTTTTTTTTAACTTTGCTGGGGTCTTTGGTAATGCTTTGCATTTATAATGTCAAATTTATAACGAAATAAATATACCTTCCTGGTAACGCACTGCGGCATGAGCGTCTTCGTGGTTTCGGTCATGTGTATATAGGAACCAGCTTCCCTTAGAAAGAGAACTAATTAATTACACAGTACTAATGAATCACATGACTTTAGTAATATGAACAATTATATAAATGTTGAATAATTAGGTTGTTTGTCATGTCCGGAAGTTCTGTCTAAATGCGTGGTGTGATTGTTAATGAAGAGCTCACCAGAGGCCGAGCGGTAAAGTGTCTGAGCACTGGTAGTTCGGTCCGATTCCCGGTAACGCGCTGAGGCATGAGCGTTTCGTGGTTTCCGTCATGTGTATATAGGAACCAGCTTCCCTTAGAAAGAGAACTAATTAATTACACAGTACTAATGAATCACATGACTTTAGTAATATGAACAATTATATAAATGTTGAATAATTAGGTTGTTTGTCATGTCCGGAAGTTCTGTCTAAATGCGTGGTGTGATTGTTAATGAAGAGCTCACCAGAGGCCGAGCGGTAAAGTGTCTGAGCACTGGTAGTTCGGTCCGATTCCCGGTAACGGGCTGAGGCATGAGCGTTTCGTGGTTTCCGTCATGTGTATATAGGAACCAGCTTCCCTTAGAAAGAGAACTAATTAATTACACAGTACTAATGAATCACATGACTTTCGTAATATGAACAATTATATAAATGTTGAATAATTAGGTTGTTTGTCATGTCCGGAAGTTCTGTCTAAATGCGTCGTGTGATTGTTAATGAAGAGCTCACCAGAGGCCGAGCGATTAGGATATTCGTACATATTCACAATCAAACTATAATTCATGTGCCATTCTATCACACATCTTTCGCCCTTATCTTGCAACCGAATCAAATAAGTAAAATCCACATGTTTAAACTATTTCGACGTCAGCCATTTTGCTCACACAGTTTACTAGAAGCATAGTGAAATGACAAAAATTCAAAAAGCCTGCTTAAATGCTATAAACTGTAACCTTAAAGCCTGACGATTTTTATAATGCCAAGAGGTTACGAGATTTGGTGCAGTTTCGCTTCATTTGGCGATTGGCCCGTAATCTGCTGTTTAAACATATATTCTAAATTTTTTTCTGGTTAAAACGTGCTTTCTAACTTATGTTTTCAATTTTAACTGCTTTTCCATGGCTTGGCAACATTTTCGGTCGCCAATCCAAAAAATTGCTAATGGGGCCCTATACTTAAGCTGTTCCAATTGATTTTAATGGTAAAATAGTAAATGATAGGTATATATGTATAAACCAATAGTGAAATGCAGTATGTTTTAGTCGATCAAACAGGATATGTGATGCAATTAGTCTAGGTGGTTTTTTTCCAGCGGGGATTTCGTAATTTCAGGAGGGAATCTGGTAGGCTTTTATTTACTTGTTTGAGTATATCTTATGAAGATAAAAGCTAGTAGGGGATACTCAAATAATCGGTACTTGGCGAGGTTCGTGAAATCGCATTAGCCAACTTGGGCGATAGGTGCCAAACAGTGGGAAGAGTGTTTAGGTTGCTAGCTTATGTTAACTAAGATAGGGAAAAGGAAAGGGATATTTTCTTTTTATATGTAAACACTTAGTGTTGGGTATCATGACTTAGCGAATAAATCTTTGTTGTGCTGATGATCCTATGACTTTGTCCATAGACATTTTGAATTTGCTGTCTTAATTATTTTCTAAATAATTAATTACACTTGTAATTAGAATGAGAATTTTATTTTTATACAAGAAAATGACAAAATATGCTCTGTTTCCGTACTTATGGCTTACATTATCCCATGTGTATTCATATATAATTAATTTAAAACTTTTAATTATAGACTTGAATAAATTAATTATACTTCTAATCAGAATAAAAGGATTTTATTCTAAATAAAATCTATTTTTTTTTACAAAAAACAAATAAAAGTGAATATGTATTTTCAAATCTTTCAATAAGATTTTTATTTATAGATTTTTCTGATGTGTTACTCATCTTCATGTTTAATAATAATTAATGTAATGTAAATCGAACTTCAGATAAGTAAAACATAGAAATCTTTGCACAATTGTACTTGCAACAAATGCATAACTGAAATACATTCGCCGACCGCATAAAATTGCTTCGGAGGCCGGCAGTTTGGAACCACCGTTATAGACATTAAAATTGCACAAACATAATATTTTATGGTTTAACTTTTCGTGGAATAAATAGAGATAACTTCAATTAACCTTATCCTATTCGATTTGATAGGTATTTTTTCGAAATTTAAACAATTGCATAACGCCATGAAAAGCCATACATAGAAGCGCTTGTTACTAATCATGTTTCCCTGCAGTTACGCAATTCAGGATTACATTTCTTTGTTTACCTACATGAAAATTATTTTCGCACTTACACAAGAAAAAAAAGAATAAAAATGACCCTCTTAACCTTATTTAAGCGAAATTATTGCATAAAAGAATCCGGGATGTCCAATTTAAAACGTGA
The DNA here is from genome assembly GCA_000611955.2 of Stegodyphus mimosarum. Lineage (NCBI taxonomy): Eukaryota > Metazoa > Arthropoda > Arachnida > Araneae > Eresidae > Stegodyphus > Stegodyphus mimosarum. The sequence continues at coordinate 3,637 of KL813053.1, forward strand.
CTGGATGAAACATGTTTTCAAACATATATAACCATTATTACGGATAATTATTCAAATTAAAAAAGAGAATTATAAAAATTACTACTGTTGGAGTTATATATATATATATATCATAATCTAAAATACTAAGATGGAAAAGAAAGTACGTAGATTTACTTAATCACAACAATAAGTAATCGTTTACAATTTGTGCAATGTGTGTGGTTTACCTTCTCAACGCAAACACTACACTTTGCCTTACGCGATTTTCGTCTAGCAGAGCTTTTTTCCCGATATTGGCCTGAAGAGGGAATTTTTGGAAAGCGCTTTCTGATGCAAATTCCCTTTTGGTGTCCAAAAATTCGTCCCAAGGAGATGGTGATTTTTCCCAATTCAAGATAATGGAAAAAATTGCGCCAAGTGCCGCTTATCTGAGTTTTCCCAATCGGGTCCTTGTTTGGCTCTAGTGTAGAATTGGGTGCCCTTTCGATTGGCAAAAAAAATTTTGTTCAGTTTTGGCGATGAAACCAGATTTCTGGTTACCTTGAGAACTTCAACATCGTTTTAGTTTCTTGATTTATTTAATTGAAAATAAATCAGTGTGCACATAGACAAAGTCAAGGCAATGTGCAATGACTTTTTTTAAGTGAAAATAGGTCAATGTGTACATGGACACGGATTTGTGAAATTCTTTGACTTCTTGTTTTGGTTTTGTGTAGCGGCCATCTTGAAATTGTGTCTTATTGGTGACGATCTTGGCATCAAAACAGAATCGCCAAAAAACAAGGGGCACCCATTTGTAAACTTTTTATCCCATGCTTTAACATAAAATGCTTTAACCTGTTTGAGCATAGGTCTTATTGAAATAAAACTGACATTGAATGGTTGTTTGGAGTCGGGCATTTCTTGCTATTTGAAACCTATTTTACTACTTTTAAAATGATGCAAATATATAGTTTTGGCTTTTGGGAAACCTACTTGTGGTTTTCACTGACATAAAGTTTGGCCACCCCTGATCTATTATATTTTTGTCTATTGTATTTATATATATTATATACATAATAGCACTAATTATCGGATATAATTTTGAGAATATCAACAAGCAAAGCACTTAAAAATGAAAAAAGACACGTGTAATAGAAATATTAGTGTTCTATATAAATTATAGAAAATACATGTAATGAGTAATACCATGACTAAAAAAAAAAAGATTAAGTATTCCCTGCCTTGGTACTGGAATGATAACCTTATAATTCAGTTCCCATTTCAAATTCAATGAATGGGCTGGCTGTTTAAGCTGCAATTTAACAAAGGGCTCGTATTTTATAGCTTATGAAAAAAGTATCAGTGTCCAACTAAATGTTTCACTTTTTAGTAAAACAGAAAGTATAAATAATTTGAATAAAGAAGAGAATACCTTAAAAGTATAGAGGGAAACTAAAATTTAAGTTCCCCAAATTATACACAATTAAATATTACAGAAAAAATAACAAAATATTACAGAACTTATATAAAACAGAAAATGAAATCATGCAACCCAAACTACCACACAGTAACTTTTTCTCTCTTATCAGTTGATCTTGGAAGATCTTTGTGGAACGATGACTTTTCAAAAAAAAAAAATTACATAAGGCTTAGGATTAAATTTTGTTGGTTTTTCATTTAAGGATATTGCCATTAAATCTATAACACCTCCTTGTCAGAGAAATATTGTTCAGTTAAAAGGTTATTCACAATAACATGCAAAGTTCAGTGAGTAACATGCTTTTCTTTGAAAAAAATAAGCTAGGAAAAAAAAAACACTGATGGGCTGGAAAATTAGAGGCAGGTTTAACAAATTGATCGAGCCTCCTTATCTCTTACTATTGTGTGTGAGCATTTTTGTGGTTTTCCTTAAATGAATGTAAATACCTATTTACACTAGAAAATATTCATGAAAGCATGCCTTTCAGTTAGCCCTCACATGCTTTGCATATCGAATTAAATAAACACACAAACCCTTTTTTATTCTTAAAACGATAAAGTAATAAATTTCACATTACACGCTAACAATTACAGTGCTAATTAGTGCCGTGCTCTCGGTTATATTGTGAGTAAACATCTCAGTGTCACTGCTTGTGGCACAACATTTGTTTCAGATAAGTCTTCTTATGCATGCGTTGGTGACCGACATTTGGCATAGTTTTAATGTTGTATCTATGAACTACACGTCAGATTTGACTGAGTGAAATTGTGGCTAAATTTCAGAAGACTTCTTTGATAAAATTATGGTGTGAAAATTTGAAAATAAAGTTAAAATCAAAAAATAAATTTAACAGTAAAATCAAGAAGCTAGACTGCAGATTACGGGCCAGTCGCCAAATGAAGGGAAATCGTGCCAAATGTACTAACTTCTTGGAGTTGTGAAAATCGTTAGGATTTAAGGTTATAGCATTTAAGCGGGCTTTTTGAATTTTCATCATTTCACTGTGCTTCTAGTAAATTGTGTGAGCAAAATGGCTGACGTCGAAAGAGTTGAACGTGTGGATTTTACTTATTTGATTCGGTTGCAAGATAAGGACGAATGATGTGTGATAGACTGGTGCATAAATTATGGTTTGATTGCGAATATGTACGAATGTTCTAAGTGTAAAAATAGTATGAAATTACTTGAAATGAAAGATGTGACAGATTTGTGTGAATGGAGGTGTGTGCCCATTATATGTGGTTAAGCACATGGTTGAAATGAGTCGTAGAGTTGGTGTTGAATGAGCTCGCCATTTTGAATTTCATCTCTATTGTAGTGTTACATTTTAGTGTGGATATAAACAAATGTGAGTTTCTACTATTTATTATAAATAAAAAAAATTTTTTTTAAATTACGTAATTAAAATTGTTTAACCACTTTTTTTTTATACTATTGGTCATGTTTCAGTAGATCAAAATTTTGAATTTTATCTTTTTTCCTTCTGCATTTTTTTTAAAGTTTTAAATTAAATATGAATCGATGCTTTCCGATCATTTATTGCTCATTTACTGCTTATTACAATTTCTTAAATTTCGTGCTAAAACGTTTTACTCCATTTTGCTACCTTCTTAAATTGCTACTGAATTGCATAACTGCAGGGAAACATGATTGGTAACAAGTGCTTCTATGACTTTTCACAACATTATGCATTTGTTTAAATTTCGAAAAAAGACCAATCAAATTGAATAGGATAAGGTTTAACTGAATTTATCTCTATTTATTCCATGAAAAATTAAACCATAAAATATTATTTTTGTGCTATTTGAATGTTGTCTATAATAGTGGTTTCAAACTGCAGGCCCCCAAAGCAATTTTATGTGGTCAGCGAATGTATTTCAGTTATGCATTTCTTGCAAGTACAGTGATGTGAAGATTTCTGTTTTACTTATCTAAAGTTCTATTTACATTACATTAATTATTATTAAACATGAAGATGAGTAACACGTCAAACATCTATAAATATAAATCTTATTCAAAGATTTGAAAATACATACTAACTTTTATTTGTTTTTTGTAAAAAAATAGCAGATTAAATAAAATCCTTTTTTTCTGATTAGAAGTGTAATTAATTTATTCTAGTCTATAATTAAATTAATTATATGCATTTACATATGGGATAATGTGAGCCATAAGTACAGAAAAGGAGCATATTTTGTCAATTTCTTGTATAAAAATAATCTTATTCTAATTACAGGTATAATTATTTATTTAGAAAATAATTAAACAGCAAATTCAAAACGTCTATTGACAAAGTCATGGGATCATCAGCACAACAAAGATTTATTTGCTAAGTCACGATACCCAACGCTACGTGTTTACTTATAAAAAGAAAATATCCCTTTCCTTTTCCCTACCTTAGTTAACATGAGCTAGCAACCTAAACACTCTTCCCACTGTTTGGTGCATATCGTCCAAGTTGGTGAATGCAATTTCAGGAACCTCGCCAAGTGCCGGTTATCTGAGTATCCCCAGTGTGGACTTTAAATAAAAATTTTAGCAGCATTTGTTTGGGTTTGTTTAAATTATGGCGAAGTATGAGAGATATCTGCCTAAGAGGAAGGTTTGCATCCGTGTTACATATTGGGAATACCATGAAAACAATCATGGTACTAGCCCATCTGCTTGGCTAATCAAACTACAGACTTCAGTTACTGAACTGTTTAGCTGCTGATAGCTGCATATCAGTTGCAAAGCACTGAATAATATGTTCCTTGGTTCCTGTTATGAGTTGCATGCCAGATGTTAAGTTTTGAGAAGGAAGAAAGCAGGTCTTAATAAAAATTAATATGCCAGATTTAAAACAAATATGTTTATTTTTTTGTGTAATGTATTTATAAAATAAATAAGAATATAATTCAATACTCAAAAAACTTTTTTATGTAATCAGATAGTTGTATTTCAATTTAAATGAGAATATTTGTTGATTTCGTTTATGTGATAATAATGGATTTCCATAGTTTTGGAAGTACTCTGAAATTTATACAATGAAGATAATAATTATAAAAGTAGCTTTTTAATTTTATGCTTTTATAATTTCCCTAGAAACTGCGCTGTTCAAAATAGGAATATTTTGGAATTTCATAATATTGAAAGATATTCAGACATTTGAATTTTACTAATTTCTTCCATTAAATAGATAATTTTGTCAAGAAAAGGGTTCATTATTACAAAGATCTCATTATTACATGATTATTTCACTTCTGTTAAGCTTAATATATTATTTTCCACGCTAATTTTGATTTAATACAAATTTATTTTTATATATCACGTTTAACCAGTGCATTCATATTGTTTAAATGTTTAGAAAAAAACCAAATATGACATGCTTAATATTTGTTAATTTTACATCCAAAAGGTTAATATATGGTTTTCTGTGCGAACTTGAATTCATGTCATTTATTATTTAACTCATCCCCAATAAGTGCGTTCCATTGGTTGAAGATTCTCTATAAACATTTTTGTAAAGTTAACCAGCGTGTATGTGCAAAATTCAGTTTTTTTTTCTCATCCTTTCAGTATTATGCAGGTGTTGGGATTGTTTCAGTTTTTTTCTTCCTTTTAGTGATATTTCCTTGATAAATATCAACAATGTGTTCATCCACACTTATTGGCAAAGAAGCTAATCCTTTTTCAGTTGGCTAAATTTAAGAGGTGACAGGTGCATTTCATAAGTTGAAAATATGAATTTTTAGTCCAGAGGGTCTTTGTACCTGAAGGACTATTGTCTTCATTTTGCACATTTATGTTGATTCACTATAAATGTCTGATTCACTTTTCAAATTGTTCTCGCCAAATTTTATCGCCGTGTGTTATATTTAAAGAAATCAAATATTGAGGAATCTGCATAAATGTATGTACATTTCTCCAAATGTGATAAAACGACGATACCTAGAGCCATCCAGTTTTGAATACTGTATATTTCCACCCGAATATCCCCATCTCAAAGCCCAAATTTGGACTTTGTTTTATTATCTATTTCATATTTTGTAAAACTTTAACGAATTTTTGGTGAATTAACTCAATGATTTAAAAGCAAACAATGGCAACACTCTACGGGGGAAAAAGATAAAACCTTTTACCTCCACCATGCGGAACTGTCTATCGGAAATTTTAAGATATACTCACTTTAAAATTATTTTTTGATATTGCTGTTAAACTGAATTTTGTGGTTTAAGTGTGAATAACATGATATTTAATAAATAAAGGTAACACACAAAACGTTTAAAAAAAAGCTCTTTTGGACATAATTTAAAATCTGAAACCGGGGCGACAGACTTTTGTCGCCAAGGTAGACCCGGCCTTGATGGTCGGGAAAAAATAGCGGATTGTAAACAAAACCTAGAATACTGCAAAAAACAGCCTTTCTCTAATTTTCAACACTTAGTACTGCTATTATAAATTCTTGAAAGGAGGCATAGATGAATTTATGACAGTGTTTTATGAGTAATGAAATTTACAAAAGGGTTAATAAATGCATTTTTAAAGCTAGTACAGTCAAACACCAAAAATTCGCCAACTCCTGAAATCCGCTCTGCTTCTCAAAATATAAACATTGAATCTATAGGTTCCAGAAACCGCAGAATGGAGAATGAAACACCGAAGAAAAAATATTTATCCAATAATGATGTCATAATTACCGAATAATAATGATTTTGTGTTAGTGGCAGAAAAAAGATCTTAGCCCAGAAGAGGTTTTTAGTATGGATGATATGTCCAGATTAGCCAACACTGGCATATCAGATAACCGATGTTGAAATCATTGCATATGTTCTGAAGTCTCCACAGCAAGAAACGATTCTGACACCGACACAGATAATGAATTTGATAGGAGTGAGAAATATCTTTTAGTTGAAGTTTAGAACATGGTGAAAAATACCTAAAATATTTAGAACAATAGAGCTGTGTCACAGTGCAAGAGATTATGACCCTGTAGAATTTACAAAAAAAAAAAAAAAAAAAAAAAAACTTAAATCTGGAGCACCTAAAGTTTTAAAACAAACCTTTATCAGAAAAACATTTGAAACAAGTAAAAAAAAAAAAAAAATTAAATATTTTATGCTTTATTAGTATCCCTTATTTTTACACGTCCCTATTGTATATGTCCTTAATGCTTTAAAATATTCCTGTAATCACAAATATAAATGAATAATGTATACTATTGTACATAATATATATAAATATATCTAATATGCCTTATTTAGTTTGCACTTTTAGTCCGAATTTGTGATTTGGCTTTTCTGTCCTAAAATCTGCACAACCTCTGGTCCCAAGCATTGCGGATTTCTGGACTTCTACTGTATACGTTACTTTGGCATCTTAGATCCTATTATTAAATGTAAATAAATAAAATGCTTCAGATTGAAGGAAATCAAATTAAATTGTCATAACGAGTAAATTTTGTACCAGTGATAGAAATACTTTTTATGAATTAAATTATGTAAATGGTAATAATATTAAGAAGTGTGTATTTTTAATCACTCAATTTATTACAAGTTATTTATGATTATAATTTAGAAGCTAAAATTAAATTACCATAATGAGTAAATTTTGCACCAAAGGTAGTAAATATACATCTGTCAAAAGATTCGAACAGTCTTTGAAATCCACTAGTGGGAGTGATTAAGCCACTGAACACTGGTAGTTTGTAGTTTCCCTTACGTGTAACGTGAATCTGAGCCAGTTTCTCTTAAAAAGTCCTTTATGAAGACATCCTTTCTCTGCTAGCCTGCATATATATTTATTTTCTATGCATAAATACTGTTCTCTCTTCTTACATACAGATCCCTATATTTTATTTGCCTCCCTAACTATCAGGCAACAAAAATTAGCTTGTTTTGATAGGCAAAAAGAAAAGAATGTTTTTAATTATGAGTTAAATGAAATATTTTGAAAAGTAATGTAACTTTTTATTCTTCTATGCTTTACACTGCTGTAGCCTAGCCACATCATTTTTATATGGAAGTTTTACATAGCAATGGCTTAAACTTGTAATAATATTTGTAGTTACCTCACATTTTGTCATTCTGAAACAGTCTTTCCAACAGCAAATGAGTGATGTTTCTTAACACTCGAAATTAATTGATTTCTTAGAAAATAAATCTTATTTCTTAAGTGAAGAAGTATTTATAGGTCGTAAAATATGGTCAATATATTTGCAAAATCCTGTTCAGTTTTGGACAGCATTTAAATAAAATAAATAATTTGTATATGATGCAAAGAAAAATGCATTATACTTTTTTATGTAGTGAATAATTAATAAGGAACAAAGTATAGTGTAAGGTTCCCTTATTTTGTAACGAGAATTATTTTTATGTTTGGGATCTTTACTGTCACTTTCATGTCCTTTTCCCCACCAGAATGCAAATGAGGTTTTGAATTTGCAAAACAAACTGTGTTTTGCCTTTCAAGGACATGTTACTATGTTTCTAGATAAGATTTGTAGTCTTCAGTCTTCAATTATAATTGACGATAGTAATTCCATGCCAGTTAAATTTTGAGTTAATTTTGCATTAAATTGATTTGTGTAGCCTTTGGCTACTAATTTATTTGCATTTAAATTTTACATTTGGACTGAATTGTCATTATAAGTTATCTTGCCACAAGTGGTTGACTGAATCTCAAGCACAAAGTGTGTCTTCTGTTCTATATATCTTAACTATATAATAATTACGTTTAAAGACATGGAAATCAGTGTTTAAGTACTTGCCATGTAGTCAAATTTTTATATATAAATTGTACTCTTACCTTTATTACAAAAAATTCAGATTTCTGTTAGATTAAATGTTTAATTAATGTACAAAATTTGTATAAAATTTAAACCTAAAAGTCGTTTTAAAATTATTTTTCGATATTGCTGATGAACTGAATTTTATGGTTTAAGTGTGAATAACATGATATTTAATAAAGAAAGGTAACTTGCAGAACATTAAAAAAACGCCCCTTTGGATGTAATTTAAAAGCTGAAACTGGGGCGACAGCCTTTTGTCGCCAAGGTAGACCCACCCTTGACGGTCGGAAAAAAAATGTCTGATTGTCAACAAAACCTAGAATACTGCAAAAAACAGTCTTTCTCTAATTTTCAACACTTAGTACTGCTATTATAAATTATATAAACATGGCATAGATAAATTTATGGCAGTGTTTATGTTATGGGTAATGAAATTTACAAAAGGTTAATATTGTAAATTACAAAATATAATATTAATTATATTAAATATTAATTAATATTTTAAATTTATGAAAGGTTAATATTTGTTATGAAATCATTATGAAATTTACAAAAAGTTTAATAAATGCCCTTAAAGCTAGTATGTTACTTTGGCATCTTAAATCCTATTAATAAATGTAAATAAATAAAATGCTTCAGATTGAAAAAAATCAAATTATCATAATGAGTAAATTTTGTACCAGTGTTAGAAATACTTTTTATGAATTAAATTATGTAAATGGTAATAATATTAAGAAGGGTGTATTTTTAATCACTCAATTTATTACAAGTAATTTATAATTAATTTAGAAACTAAAATTATCATAATGAGTAAATTTTGCACCAAAGGTAATAAACACACATTTGTCAAAAGATGCAGTCAGTCATTGGAATGCACAAGTGGGGGAGTGATTAAGCCACTGAACACTGGTAGTTTTTCTAGTTTCCCTTACATGAATCTGAGCCAGTTTCTCTTAAAAGTCCTTTATGAAGACATCCTTCCTCTGCTAGCCTGCATATATATTTATTTTCTATTTATAAATACTGTTCTCTCTTCTTACATACAGATCCCTATATTTTATTTGCCTCCCTAACTTAGGCAACAAAAATTAGCTTGTTTTAATAGGCAAAAAGAAAAGAATGTTTTTAATTATGAGTTTTATGAAATATTTTGAAAAATAATGTTACTTTTTATGCTTCTATGCTTTACACTGCCACATCACTTTTATATGAAAGTTTTACATATCAATGGTTTAAACTTGTGGTAATAATGTTTGTAGTTACTTCACGTTTTTCACTCTGAAACAGTCTTGCCAACAGCAATTAAGTGATGTTTCTTAATGCACGAAATTAATTGATTTCTTAGAAAATAAATCTTATTTCTGAAGTGAAGAAGTATTTATAGGTCGAAAAATATGGTCAATATGTTTGCAAAATCCTGTTCAGTTTTGGACAACATTTAAATAAAATCAGTAATTTGTATATGATGCAAACAAAAATGCATTACACTTTTTCTGTAATGACTAATTAATCAGAAACGAAGTATAGTGTAAGGTTCTTTTATTTTTAAAGAGAGTTATTTTTATTTTTGGGATCTTTACTGTCACTTTCCCGTCCATTTTCCTACCACAATGCAAATGCTTTTTCAACGACACATTGCTAGATAAGATTTGTACTCTTCAGTCTTATAATTGCCGATAGTTGAATTCCATGCCAGTTAAATTTTGAGTTAACTTTGCATTAAATTGATTTGTGTAGCCTTTGGCTACTAGTTTATTTGCGTTTAAAGTTTACATTTGGACTGAATTGCCATTATAAGTTATCTTGCCACAAGTGGTTGACTGAATCGTAAGCTCAAAGTGTGTCTTCTGTATATCTTAACTATATAATAATTAGATTTAAAGACATTGAAATCAGTATTCAAGTACTTGCCATGTAATCAAATTTTTATATATAATTTGTACTCTTTTACTTAAAAAATTCAAATTTCTGTTAGATTAATTGTTAAAGTTATGTACAAAATTTGAAACAAAAGTTGACTGTTATGTCCACATATTATTAATAAAAGTAATGATACTCAATGCAGGTTATTCATATACAGCTCAGCTATTAGAATGTGAGATTTACAAAATTTGAGAACTGTAAATTATAAGCAATATATTCCATAATCTAGACAACATATTTTTTAGAGTCAGACAAATTATAAAAATGTTATAAAATAAATAATGATAACCTGATTTTGCTCTATGGATTCATGCAATTACATCCTTATAGTTCTAATTTAAGAAATGAAGCAAAAAAAAAAAAGTATTTTTAGACCATGGTAATTTTGATCATTGCCCATTTTAAGAAACATTAAGAAGTCTAAATTTGCATGTGGTTCCTTAACAAAGGAAACATCAAGAACTGGTAAAAATCATGCTAATGAAATCTCTTTTTTTGGGAGGGGAGCAGAGTTTATAGTATGCAAAGTTGATATTTGGAGAAATGTCAAGAATCGTTATGTAATATTAAAAGCATCAGTTTTAACTACCAACTTTTGGCTTTTTTAAAAATGATGTTTTAAAAGTTATGTTTTTATATTGTGCTTTCCCAGAACAAAAGTAATTTTAAGAAAAACTTGCAATTTATCCCTCCTGCCATCAAGCTCTGATACCTACCGAAATCGTTAGTTACGTGGACAGAAATGGCGGCATATGCGTTTCTGCTCAGTATTCAGGGTTATCAAATTTTTCATTTATCTTGCCCCAATGTCCCCAAAAAGGGCTAATACTAAAGCTGGGCTCTGGAAACTTTAATTTTTTTTCTATTATTATTTTTTTAAATGCCTGTAACATCAATCCGAAGCACTTCCGCAAAGCACCTGGTAAATGTAAACACTGCCAACGATGGCGAAAATAGTTCAAACCTGGTAACCCAGTAGATTCAACCAATTCGCTTGTTCGAAGGTTGCAACCATTGCTCTTTGGTTGATTTTGTTGACTTAACTGCCCTCATTGTTCACATTTGCAGATTTAAATTTTTCTTCACTTTATTATTTTTTCGGAGTTTCACATTATTTCTTTTGAATTTTTAACAATGAATAGATAGAAACATTTTCATAAAATTAAGGAAGTTTTCCGAGACATGCTGGTTTGCTGAAGGAAAATATAGCCATAGGGGGTAAATGATAACCGGTAACACTGCTGTTAACATATCGTTAAACAGGCAGAAACGTGAGGTTTCCAACCCCTAAAATATTTTGATTTTGTGTGCCGTCAAAATATGCATTTTAAGTAATTAAGTAATGTTTTTATTATTGGTTATTGTAATCTAAAATAATGACAATAAAGCAGTATTTATGCTTAAAATTTTAATGAGATAATAAAATATTAATGCATTTCTAAAAATAGTCTTTGAGAGGATGGCAGGTGTGACACACAACTCTTCCGTTAGGGTGGCTTCCGACCTAAGGAATATTTCCGAACGAAAGGGTGTGACACACAGTAGATGATTAAATTGAAGTAAAAAATATTGATTCTGTAAGATGATGGTATAATTTTATGTTTCCCCAAAGTCAATCAAAACTAGCAAACCACTTCTTGTTTAACGAATCTTCTAAGTTCAAATGACTTGAAAAATAATAAAATATATAATGTTCTAGTCTTATTAACAATGCTACTGAAGTGAATTTGAGTACTACTGAAGATCATTGGTATTATCAAATATATTATGAAAAAGACGGGGATACTCAGATAACCAGCACTTAGCGAGGTTCCTGAAATCGTGTTCGCCAACTTGGGCAATAGGCGCCAAACAGGGGGAAGAGTGTTTAGGTTGTTGCTCAGATGTTTACTAAGATAGGAAAAAGGAAAGGGATATTTTATATACTTATGGATGTTGTGACTTTGCACATAAATCTTTGTGCTGATGATCCTATAACATTGTCAGTAGACATTTAAATTTACTGTTTAATTATTTTCTAAATAAATGAATTTAGCCTGCAATTAGAATAAGATAATTTTATTTTTATACAAGAAAATTATAAAATATGCTCCTTTTCCATACTTATGGCTCACATTACCCCATGTGTTTTTACATATAATTAATTTCTAAATAAATTAAAAATTTTTAATTATAGACTTAAATAAATAAATTACACTTCTAATCAGAATAAAAGGATTTCATTTTTTATAGAATAAAGTATGCTATTGTTTCGTATCTTCAAATTTTTGAATAAGATTTATATTTATAGATTTTCTGATATGCTACTCGTGTTCATGTTTAATAGTAATGAATGTAATGTAAACTCGAACTTCAAATAAGCAAAACATACAAATCTTTGCATCAATGTATTTGCAACAAATGCATAACTGAAATACATTTGCCAACCGTATAAAATCATTTCAGGGGTCGCCAGTTTGTAACCACTGTTAAGGCAATGTTCAAATTGCACAAAAATAATATTTTATGATTTAACATTTCATTGAATAAATACAAATTCAATTAACGTTATCCTATTCTATTTGATTAGTCTCTGAAATTTAAACAATTGCATAACATTATGAAAAGCCATAGAAGCTCTTGTTACAAATCTTGTTTCCCTGCAGTTATGCAATTCAGGATTACATTTCTTTGTTTGCCTATATGACAATTATTTTTACACTTGAACAAGAAAAAGAATAAATAACCCTCTTACCCTTATTAAGCGAAATTATCTGCATAAAAGAATCCTTAATGTCCAATATAAACCGCACTGGATGATGATTGAATAGCTTGGAATAAATTTTTAAGATGTAATTATTATTGTGGAAATACATGCATATTTTATATTTTAAAAACTTTCATCTTTAACTATGATATACATTGCATTTTCGTGATCATTACTGCATTTATATAAACATGTTTTCAAACACATATAACCATTTACGGATAATTGTTCAAATTATTGGTAAGAATTATAAAAGTTAATAATGTTGACGTTATATATCTAAACTACTAAGAGGGAAAAGTGAAGAATTACTCTTCAACAACAAATTTGCCTTATTTCTATCTTTTACTTTCATGTAAATAATGTGCTCTATATTCCTGATTATTCTCAACTTCTGTTTCAAGATCGGATACTTCAGGCATTAAATCCTAAATTTCGAGATCTAACTGAAATATCTGTCGTGCTTTCTCTTATAAATTCATCCGACATTCTTCTGATGTTATATCTACAATATCTTGTTCCAGTAATTCAGATATTCTGTTAATTACATGTGTTGTTAATCTCCTCAAAGTTTTGCATTTCATTTTCGCTTTATCTAAAGCTTTCTGAGTATTTCATGATATTAACTAATAATATGATCTTATTCTTCAAAATTCTATACTCTATTAGAATTATTTAAATATAGTTATTCTACAGTTCACATTCATTCAAATTTTTAAAATCGAAGCTTAACCCTCCTTTGATGCTCATGGTGCATCAATAATCCAGTGGGCATTTGGGCATCATAATCTACATCATATCCCACTTCTGAGATGTTAAGGGTCTTGTCTAACTCATAGTATTAAATAAATTTTATATATCCATGCACTGATTATATACATATGGCTGTAAGCTGGGGAATCCAGCTCACATTGCTAGTGTTCTCCAGACTACTTTTTTCTATCCTGCGCCCTCTAACGGCTCTTCTCTTTTTTAATATGGTGCCATCTATCAGCAGATTGCACATACAAGGATGAAGAAATATTTATTAGACTGAAAACAAAAATTACATTTTGGAAGGATGCAGAAAACTTTTGGACAACTGGGGGAGCATCAGGCTGGTCAAAAGGTTGATTATGACAGAGCACTTATGATGGCGCTCAAATGTTGTTTGGTATTCTAAGAAAATATTAAATTTTAAGTGTGAAAGTCAAAAGATCTCCTTTTATCCATATGTGTTACATGTTTAAAATATGCAAAGAGCAATTATTTCTTAACTATTAACAGCAACTATTTCTGCCTTACCAGAAAATTGCATATGGATGCATCCATTTTTGAAATTATTGGAATTGATATGGCTTGTTATGTTACTTACTCCTTAGAGTCTGTGAAACAGTGGTAGCATAGTAGTTTATTTTGACATGTAAGTGAACATGATTCACCCATTCTACCTCTTCCTTCAGACTAAATGATAATTTTTACTGAGAATACTCTTTTGACAGGTACTGACATGTTCGCATGCTGAAAATGTATTCTATGATTTGAACAAGATTAAGATATGATTTTTTCCACCCTTTCAAATGACTGAAAAGTTGTATTAATTTTTCTTCACAACTTTTCTTTTTCCAACTTTTGTAATTTACTGACCAAAATCTTTTGCATATCTTTCTACGTCAGCAAAAGGTTTTTCATGTTTATTGTATTATTTGGCGCAGTTTCATTAAATTTTTGACCTGAAGCTTCAATTTCAGACCATGTTAAATCTTTGTCGTATATCCAAATAAAAGGTTCTCTTTCACCAAAACTGTTTTCCCATATTTCAGATGCAAGAAAGACTTCTATGATAAAATGTTATAAACTCTTGTAGGATTATATTTATATTAATAGCTCCATTGTTTTTTAGTACAAGACAATTTTTTCCTTCTTGAATCGTAAATTTGTAATCACACCTTTTCTCGAGGTTTGTTTTTAATTTACCAATTTAACTGACAATGCACATGCTTTTGTACTTTTTATAATCAAGATAGCTTTGTTAAATAATTTGAGTTGCCCTAGAAAGAAACCACAAGTACATTTATTTCACCAGTCAGTGTCTAAAAAAAAAAAAAAAAAAACTATTTTATCATCACTAAGTAATTTTCTTGTGAAATAAAATAAGATTTCATTCTTTCAGAAATTTCAAGTGTTCTGTCAGTAACTGGAGATAATGAAAGAAAATTGAAGGGCATTTTTACAATTGACACCACTTAATATGATTGCATTTAATGTTATCATTTGGATACTGTTATTGAATAGCCAAAACCCACCCATTTGAACAATACATCTCTTGTTGTGATCAACATTTCAGTAAATGTCATCAAAATGTTATGAATTTTTCAAGCTGAAATGAATCCTTCAAATACGGTCAAAATGAATTTAAAAATTGCCAG
>KK113716.1:3829-31276 GCA_000611955.2 Stegodyphus mimosarum
AGGACTTTCATTTCACTTAAATTATAAGGATTTTTTTATTATTTTAACCTAAATGATTTCTTATTATTATGTTTTAAAATGTTTCCAAAATGAGTATGGCATTGTTATTGAAAATGCTTTTGTTGTAGTTACTGCTTTATCAGAATAATGTCATTGCATCAAAACTTTGTATTTTACCATACTTTGTGCAAATTTTGTAGATAAAAGGACTGGAATCTATGTTTTCTTCCTTCCTTTTTCTCGTAAAATATTTTTTTAACATTCCTGTTGCTGCTTCTGAAGTTATAATCTTTTCTTGTTGAGCTAATTTTTATGATGCTCTATTAACTGCTGCATGTATTCATTGTTAACTTACAAGTCCATGCCTTACCTGGAGATAAAATATTGTAAGTAGTAACCAGAAAAAAAAAAAAATAAGATTTCAAAGTCTGTGCCTGGAACACAATCTGGCAATTTCCTAGTCGAATTTGTGGTTCTAAGTCACTTGCTACTAGGCTTTATTAATGAGATTAAATATTTACCTGTGTCACCTGAATCCAGTTTGGGTAACAATATCGTGCCAAGTTGGTAAAGTGACCATACGTCCTGAATCTTTTACAATTTGCTTTTTGGTCCCAAATTGTCTTGAAAAACAGTAGGGTGAGAACGTAAAAGTTTGAATGCATATATTTGCTTTAGTGTAGATTGCAGACTGAGAATACAAATGTAAATTAAGAGACGCATGTCATATTGCCCACATAAACAGAGGATTTCCCATCTAGGGTTTGCTTTAGAAAAATTGCAGTGAGGGTTTTTTATTTCGAACTACTGTCATATACGGACTGGGTTGGCGAAAAGCTTCTCGACAAACATTTTTGCCGAGAAACTCCACGATTTTACTTATCTAAATTTTTTGTTTACATTTCAGACTTAAAGCCTAAAATGTCTTGAAAAATGCAGTTTACTCTTGTGCAAAATCCACATCTTTGCACACAGGCCCGGATCGAATAGGTACGGGGCTCGATTGGATTTATATTTAAATAAAATTCAAATTCAGTATTTATATATATATATCAAATAGCATGGATCATCAGATAGGTAAACTTCTATATAAATTTTTAAAAAAAAATGTTCAAAATACAAAAACATTTATTGAATATAAATTTACATCACCGAATATGAATACATGAATTTACATATTTCAAAGTTTTTGTTCTGTAAATTCTTCTAAAATTGTTTGAAAATCTAATTTCCTTGTGTCTTCACTTTCAATCGACATAATTGCTAAACTATTTAATCTATCCTGATTCATTATCAATCTCAGATAATTTTTATTAGTTTTAGCCTGGAAAATGATCTCTCTCCAGAAGCAACGCATACTGGAATTGTTAAGAATATTCGGAGAGCAATAAACAAATTTGGAAATGCCGTTGCTCTATCCTTATCCAATAAAAATTTGAACATTTTAATAGTTTGTTAATAAAGATTATGTAATATAATTAGTACTTACCTTATTCAACACTTAGTAATTGTCGTCACAAAATACGACTCTAAAAATTATAAAGATTAGAAGAATAGTGAACTACAAATGCAAGAAACAATTGATATTTGATACTAGCTATACATCCACCTCTGGCTGGTACAGTTGCGCAACTGTACCAGCCAGTGGCCAACCATTATCGTCAAAAGCAATTTGCTGGAAATTTAGTTTCTTTTTTTTTTTTTTTTTTTTATTGTTTATTTTGGGAATGTGGGACCCTTTCAAAAGCGGGGCCCAATTGGATCCAATTGCTTTTTATCCGGACCTGTTTGCACACCACTTATGCTAAAAGTCCAAAATAAAGACCAAAGAATTTAGATAAGCGTGAAGTTTCTCGCCAAAAATGTTTGATGACAAATTTAAACTAAAATAACTATAAATTCAAAAATTAAATAACGATAAAAGTTTAAAATTCGTTGCCAATTTTGCATTTTCCACCCCAACACTGATTCTTTTTTTATGCCAAGATCGGAACCAGGAAGGCACAGTTTTCAAGATGGCCGCAACACGAAACCAAAGTAAGAACTGCACAAACTTGGTGACCAAGTACACATCGGTATATTTTCACTTAAAAAAAATCAGACAATTGCGCACTGCCTTGACTTTGTCCATATACACATTGATCTATGTCCATATACACATTGATCTATTTTCACTTTAAAAAAATCAGGAGAATGATGATGTCATATAAGGTTAAAACAAAGTTACTCGTCGCCAAAATTGAACAAAATTTGTCACCAATCGAAGGGCCCCCAATTCTACACTAGAGCCAAAATAACAACACAAAATTAAAGCAGTGTAACAATTAAAGTAACTAAAATTAAAACAATAAAGTAAATTCACTTACCATTCAAAATACTTGCCAAAAAAGCAAAATATTAATTTCAAACAAAAACTTGTAAACACAGACATATCACATATATAATCCAATATACTTTCATTAATAAAATTATGCTAATTACACAAAGCATGTGAACCAAAATGCCATGACTTAACTATGTCAGACATCTTTCTACGATTCAAAATTTCAAACATTACAATAAAAATTTCCTCTAAAGTTAACTTATTGCAGGAAAACCAGAATCAAACTTCATTGAGAACACATTCTTTACCCTCAACAATTTTTCTCCAAATCTGTCAGAAATACAATTTTTCTTCTGATTCTCCATCTCAGACTACATTATTAAAACTCAGGGCAGCATAAACTCCCAAAAAATTTGAATGCATGTTTAATATTTCAGTAGTCCTATTTGTTTATAATGTTCTATATTGGCTCTGTCTGTGTGGGAAAAAAAAAATTGTAAAATAATATGTAGTCAGGAACAAATAAATTTTATGTATTGTACGTATTATTTCCTTTAATATCTGAACATTTTGTTTTTCTTTTCTTTTTCAAGGCAGTTTTACATAGCATAGTGTAAATTGTAATAGGTCTATCTTTATTTTCCATGGAAATAATTTCAGTACTCCTCTGTTATCAAGATTGGATTCAGAAGTGTGTGTATACACATGCATATATACATACATACATGAACACATGCATGCATACCCACATACATTTCTGAATAAAGATTTGGTTTTCTGAAGGTCTCAATAACAGAAGAGTGCCATAGTTTCACTGCAGTAGACATACATACATACATGAACACATGCATCCACACATGCATGCATACCCACATACATTTCTGAATAAAGATTTGGTTTTCTGAAGGTCTCAATAACAGAAGAGTGCCATAGTTTCACTGCAGTAGACATGGAAGAACAAAATTATATACTGGTATCAGTATACTGTAACTATGTATAATTCATAATACCCTAGATGTGTCATAAAATATTTCTCTTCTTTCAGCAGATCTATTTTAATTTCTAATCTCTACTAGTTCTCCATCATCTCACCTCCATTCAGTTCTGATTATGTAATATGATCAGGACATTGTTATATTTGATGTTTTGCATTTTGTTTTCAAAAGTAATAAAATGTTATCTAAAAATAGAGCTAATAAAATTATAGAGTGAGAAAGCAAAAATTTTAAGTCTTGCATTTGTTTTTTGAATTTATGCAGTTTATTTTCACAGAATAGTTTAATTCATCTACATAAATGTATTCACATTTTTGTTTCTTTTTTTAGGTGATGTTTAATTTTTGAATATTGATAACCATTTCTAAAAGGAATTTACAAATGGCTCCCCAAGGTGATCACAGTGTTTCTAAAAGCAAATGTCATCTTGAAGGTCGAGATGGGAAACAGAAACTGTTTTCTTTCCGCTGGCTTTTACGTAAAAGCAAGAGCAGCAGGTCTGCTAAAGAAATGATGCAACCGGAGAAACCTGCAAGTGTGCCATCTTCTAAATCATGCGATGCTGGTATGACTGCTTTTGAAGCTGTAGACCGCTGTCCAAGAGTTCTGCTGTGGAAATTACTTCCTTCGACTGGAAAAATTGTGGGTCATGGCAAGTCAAGTGCTTGTGCTGTGCGTGAAAAATTACCATTGAGAACATCATTTAGTTGCAATGATGTTTATAGCATGGTTCCAACTGTTAATGTTTTGTGCAGTACTGAAAGCAGTCAAGATCTCAATCCCACAAATCAGAATTCATCACGTATGAAATATCCTTCACTAAGTTGGTATAGATTATGCAAATCAAGTACTCATTCAGGCAACTTGGATAATTTTGCTAAGGCATCTCCGTACCTAAGTACAAAACTGTCATCTCACAGTCAACATAATGTTTTATGTAAACTTTGTTTAACAATGGTCTCAGCAAGTAACATGTACACATTACGTGATTGTAATTGTGTCTTCTGTGTTATGGTAAGTAGAGTCTTATGTAACTTAGCTTTATATATTTCATAAATTTTAGAAATACTTATGTGAAAAATTACTGTTACTAGAATATATGTCTTTAATTATTGGATCATGATTGATTCTCTTTCAGAAGGAATTTTAAGGTTGGAATGCCCACTGCTTGGCGGCGATTGTTTTTGAATGAGCAATAAACGTGCCAACATGGGTAACTCCTTATAACATGTGTACGTTGCCTACATTGTGCAATTCGCTGAAGTTTTTTTTAAGTTTAAAAGGAGCGCTGTGCACATGGCATTTTCTTGTAATTTATTTTCGTTATTTTAGCTTTTGTTCTTTTGTGTACGTTGCCTAGATTGTGCAATTAGCAGATGTTTTTTTCAAGTTAAAACGGAACAGTGTGTACATGGTATTGTTTGTAATTTTAATGCCCTTTAAAAAAAAATTCCTTCTTTCTTGGATGCCATTTTGGTTACGTTTTTGCGGAGCGTGTCGGGAAGGTTATGTAACGGCATAAAATGTGTAAGTATTACAACATAAAATGTAAATAATTAATTTAAACCTAACTGACAAATATTTTAATGATCATAATGTTCGTTTTGCATATTATTTTATTATCTTTTTGTGGAAACAGTTTCCATACTAATTTATGCTTTAGAATTCTATGTTTTGTTTACAATAGGTTTTCGCGGAGCGTGTTGGGAAGGTTGCAATTGCAAAGACGTTTCTCAGAAACGCGCCGAATTGGCGATTTTCAAAACATCGCCAAGCAGTGGGCTAAAGCGCATTTTCACCATGCTTTTAAAAAAAGTTGTGTTTCTTTTCGTGGTGTTTTGATTTTTACAGAAGCAAATTTGTTAACGTGTGTCATTCTGCAAGTTTAAATTGAATTGAAAAGAAGAGTTTTGTGGGACGAATTATTTCTTAATTTCTCTCATTGAATTTTATTCTAGAGTTAATAATAACAATTGGCTAAACTTCATATAGGATACAGTATTTTCAGAAGTAAATTGTATGTTTTTCACTTGCGAGTAATTTATTTTAGTGTATGGGAACTATAGTTTAATTAAAATAATTTTTAAGTTAAGAATTAAGTATTGATTCTGTAAATATTTTTACCTGATGAGTGAATTAGAGAAACATTTTGGGTCGTTTATTAAAGGCAGATTTAAAATAAGAACTGTTTCAGTAGTTTATGTTCCAGCACATATAAGCAATCTAATTTTGAATTCCTCTTTTTCCCCACTTCCCTTTTAAAGTTTATGTTAAGCATTAATCTAAGGAAAGTATTTTCAAATCAAAAGGAGGAAAGGGAGGGGGAAATTCTGAATATTTTGAAGACACATTCACGGAGTTTGTGCATTAATGCTGCATATAAAATAAGATTTGTGAACTTCTTTTAATCAAAGTTCCAAAATGTTGTTAATTGCTTGCAGTAGCTTCCATTAAAAAAATTCTTCCCCAAAACTTGATTGGCATGGAATACATGAATAATGGGTACACCAATAGCTTTTAAACTGCATGATGAAATTTTACATCATAAAAGACAATTTGAAAAGCTTTTAAAATTAAAATGTGTAACCTCTTTGGAATTAAGTTACAAACTGCAGTTCATCCATTCATGTAAGAAATGTGTGTTCTTAGTAGGTAGGAGATTTTATTGTAATTTAAAAATTTATCATGGCATGTTTTTTAAAGGTTTATACTTATCATCAATTCTTCCAATTTTTCAGTTCTTTGTAAATTAAATCTCTTTACAATGAAATATTTTAAACTACAGTGTGGTTAAAAAAAAGGAAGGGTGAAAAATGATGCAGTGCTAAGGAAAACCTTAAATGCATAAGATGCTTTTGAACAATCTTTACTTCAAAGATTTGTAAGGAAAATTTATGGGAGAGCAAAATTAAATTATTATAAAATTGGCAGTTTTTGGTAAATAATTTATCCTTATAATAAGCTTGAGTGAAATAAGCATTAATTGTGAAAAGTGTTATTTATTAAAATATAAATATATCATAATTTATAGATAATATGATATGGTGAATCAAATATTGGTTTTAAGTATCATAATTCTATAGTAATGCATTTCCTAATGCAATAATAAATAAAATTTTGGTACTTTTTTGTTATGAATCTGCCATGTATTTTGGCGAGTGTATTAAATGTAAACACACGCTGAAATATGTTAAATGCACAAACACAAATGATTTGGTCCCAGATGATAATGCTCCGAGACATTGAGTCTCGGTATATGTTTAGTTTCTCTTTCACAGGTAACAAGAAGCATGACAGGTGCATAATGGAGAAGTATCAAAATTTCTGACAAAATATATTTTTATAAAATATTTATTTAGTCAAGCGCTTTTTGTGTGTGTGTGTGTGTGTTATTAGCAAGTGTATTTTTGAATATTTGATGAAAGTTTTCTGAAGCAAAATAAGATATTATGAAACAAATTTAGAAATTACAAAAATCATATGCAGTACAAAGTCCGAGAACCGGACTCATCGGGACTTCGACGATCCCAGATTTGGGATTTTTCTGGATATTTGATCATTTTAAATCTATTTGAGATGACATGTAGAAGTTAGAAAATTAAAAATATGAAATAGTGATTTATGAATATTGAAGCATTTATGATCTAAAGGATATCAAAATTTACAAAAAAAAAAAAAAAAAAAAAAAAAAATATTTATATGTTTACTTTATTAAACATTTCTTTCAATATAAGTTGTTTAAGTTGCTTTGTTTTTGTGCTAATACTTTAATTCTGTAGACATAATTTCTTGTTCAGTTACTAAGTTCCATTGTTCAAGTCCTGTAATTGCTGTGTCGAGAGTTCCGACTAATTTGTTAATCGTTTTTTTTTTTTTCTTTTTCAATAACCTCCCTGTCACTTTCTTCACTATTGGTAGCAGTATTTTCTGGATCTAGAACCATATTACAGATTTTGCCATACGTTAATTGATTGATGATTGGGGCATTGTCATCGCAATGAAAACTTCTGTTTAACTCCTCTTCTTCCCTAAATTCTGCCGTGCGGTGCGGCCATGTGAGCTGTGGTGCCTTTTCTGGCTTTATGTGAATAACAAATCAGTTATTCTTAATTCAAATAGCATTAAATATAATCTTTTGGCCTATGAGTATCATTAGTAAAATCTATTTATGTTAAATATGGAAAGAAATTTTTGTTAAACCTTTCCATATCAACATTTTAGTGCATTTAACTTAAATCTGTAATCGGATAATACTGTTTGTTATTCAATTACTAATATAAAAAAATTGTTTAGGCATCGCTGCATGAGTCATCACTCAAGTTGTCGTGTGTTGATAAATATGTGGTGATGAAAGCAAAATACAATAAATGATTTGCCAGATTGGCATCAAGTGTACAACATTGGCTGGTGTAAAATCAACAATGTTTCTATGTAGTATGTTTTAGCTTGAGAATGTGCCAAGCAGATAGGCAGCTACAGAATCAAATTATTGATCACACAAATTTATGCTAAATTGTTTATTTCTTCAATAATGAGGTATTTTATTTAGTACCAAATTGAGATTAAGAATCCAGACTCTCTGCGTGTTTTATTCTGAGGAGGGGAAAAAATCAAATGTGCATGCATAAAGTATATTCCCCTCCTCTTCCCAAAAACAAAATTGGTTGGTGGTGGCTTTCAGGTCCAGATTTTAGATCATTCCGGATACTGGACATCCGAATGTCGAACTTTGTACTGTACTATATATTTTGAATATAAGCTGATCTGTGTAGAAATCCAGAGTACATTTTTCTGTACAAAAACCTAACAAAATTCAAAACCCATATATAAGCCAAAATGGGGGGGGGGGAGGAAAAAACAAAAGGGGGGGGGGGGTAGGAAGAAATAAAGAATTCCTGTCAAAAAAGCCAAGCAGATAAAACAGGTAGAATATTTTACCAAAATCATTGTAAAGTAAAATGCCAGATAGCAGTGATGATAGTTTTAACTCTGGTAACCAACCCTATGTAAAGTTAGGACATTTTTTTCCATTAATTTTTTGTCTTGTGTAGTCTGTGGTATCTCTGCTGGCATTATTTCTGTTTTCGCGGTGACACAGCAAACTAGCAATATAAACAATTTTGAAAATGAAACAAATAATTTTCGTAAAATGCATAACACATTTCATTTAAAATTAATTTTTTTCATAAACTTAAGTTCTATTAACTGAAGAAATAAGAAAGTGCCATTCTTTTATTTATCATTTGCATCCAACTAATCCAACAAAAATATCTATTTTTGCATCCAACAAAAGTACCTATGTTTTCATGCAAGACTAGTGGGTCTGTGTATAAGCTGACACCCATAATTTAACTTTAGAAAAAGTTTTAAAATTCTAGCCGTATACATGAAAATATACAGTACTTTATTTGCCTTCTGTTAATTGATTATAAACATATGATTTTTAGATTTATAATACTCCATACTACACAATATTCAACTGCATTTGTTATCAAAATGTATGTCTCAAGAAATTATTTTCACTGTCCATAGCTTAGTATATGCTTTAGTATGCATGTGTAATAATTTCAGAAGTTGGACAATGTTTAACATGATTACATATCCCTGTCATAATTGTACATTTATGATTCTGTAGCATTGAGTGAAAACTGAAAATGTTAAAATTTCATCAAAACTGAACATCAACTTTCATTAACAGCATTAAACTTTGAGGTAAATGAAGTAGAAGTATAAAACTTTCAGCATGTGTGTACACACACTGAAAATTTTAAAAGTACTGATGAGAGTTTAAAAGAAATTGTTACTGATTTCAGTAGTAAAAATGACTTTATTACATAAAAGTAGAGGTGAATCTTAAAAGGGATTTGCTATTAATTCTGATAGTATGAGTTATTTTATTATGTGGAGTTCATTGGTGATAAATAATGAACTGCTTGTGTTTCAAATATTTATTGAGAAATAAATAAACCTTAATTCGTTATATATACATGAATTTATTTTTGTATAGTGTGGTTTGAGAGTTATCATTATATTCAGTAATGATGTAAAGATATTGACTAGTGGAAAAGTATTCATTAACAGAGAGGAAAGTGTTATAGTTTTCCAAAACTGAATATATTTTTCAGGATTGATTAACCTGAAATATTAATGAAGTAGAATTAATTGGTTAATGTATAATAGTGATGCGATAAGACACTGCAGTATGAATTTACTGCAATCATACTGCAGTGTCTTATCACTGCAGTATGAATTATTTCATGTTAATTTGCATATAAAAATCATTTTTCTCCTGTTATGAAATAGTCAACATGCTATGAACTTCCAACATTTTTGTGTTTCTTGATATTAAAATCATTTTTTATAATTGAATGTGTAATTAGTTTGATATAATTACACATCTATGGTCAAGCTATCATGAATTTTGTTTTGTCGGAAAGGGGACTTTTGGATACTGTGCAGACAGTTTCAAAATATGGAATTACATTTTTGACATGTATTGGCACTCACATATTAAGTAGTCAGCCCATGCAATCATGTAAATCTAAATGTTTGAGTATAAGCTATAAAATTGTAAATGTCAGCCGTATAGATTTTTGTTTATTTATTGGCGATATTTTTTTAATAAAATGCTTTTCCTTTTTATTATTTATGAGTAGAACAGTACCTCTGGCTCATGAAGGTAGCCAAATTTTGTTTCGCCAGTTTATAAAGTGAGTAATGAGTTGGTGACTTTTTATGGAGTTGCAGATAATCAGAAAGTACCACAGAAATTACTGTAGTTGCCTATGATTTTTATCATAGCAGTTTTCTTATGCATTCAGGATGGACAGCCAAATTCATGGTTTCATCCAACTTCATATTTAATTGTATATGAGAATTTTAAATGGGTATCATTAGGGAAAAATGTCCGTAAACATTTTCTGTCATGCTGGTACTCTTCTGTTATTGGGTCCGGATTCAGAAATGTTTGTATGTATATGTTCATGTAAGCATGTATATATGTATGTATGTGTGTACACACACTGATATATATGCACATACATGCTTACATACAAGCATACATACCTACATTTCTGAATCCAGTTCCAATAACAGAAGAGTACTAAACTGAGAATTCGAACTTTTAAGAGTATTATATTTCATTATGCATTGGTATGCAAAATGAGAATGTAGCTAACGTTTTCTGGTAACATCTTTTAAGTGCAACTCTAAGCCATAAGAATCTCATGACATGCTGAAATGGAGAAGGAATTTTAAATTAGTAACAATTATAATGGAATATAGTAGGGCTTTAAATTCATAAGTAATTGTATAATTAGCTGCCATGAAGCTGCATTTTTGGCTAATGAATTGTGAATGGAAGAGATAATTCTGTATTCCGAATGTAATTGCAAATTATGTTTTTCTGTAATGAAAGATTTTCATGGGTACTCTGAATGCTGATGAACGTTTCAACACCAAATGACAGGGCCTGCTTGTCAGAAGGAAAAAAAAAAAAAACAAATGCAAGCCAAGTGTACTTCTATATTAGTACAGGTTCCTTGGCACAATTTGGCAACTTACTTTTATAAAAGAAAAAGAATGATGGCTAATAATTGCATAAAAAGTTTGTTTTAATTAGGTATTTATTCTAAAATCAATAAATTCGCAGGCAAATTTAAATTAAGATAAAAAAAAATATTTTAGTTGTCTATAAAAGGTATTGGAACTTGAAATAAAACCAACACAACACAAACAAAAAGGTTGATGTTACTTATTAAAACTAAAGAATTATTATGCGCATGGTTGTTAGAGTTTGGCATGCTCTGCAAACTTTGAAAACTCTCATAAGGCATTTATGCTAATACGCAAGACTAATTTGCAACTAAAACATAGGTGACAGTCAGATTTGATATTGTGCTATATCACTAGAATGACATGCAGAATGTTGAATTCAGCTATAATTGTGTATATGTAATTTAAATATAGCAAAATTTAATGACTAGAAACCCTTTAACGGTTTGACCCGGAATATCTCGCACCTTTACGCAGGCTCCATAATGGTTTGAGATGGAATATTGTCATTTTAAATATCCCCTTGGAAATGGGCTGTCCCGTGTTTTTGTTAAAATTAAAAGATACGTCAAGAAGCGCTTGCCTGGATTTTTTCTCACTTTCACCCGCAAATGCCTAAGGCGACAAGCATTGCTCCAACCCTGACGACAATGGGTAATGACTCTCAGTAGTGCTGGGAGAACTTTTCCCAGGCTATTGAGATGATAACGGCCTTACACTGGTTCTAAAGAAACAAGAAATTCATTATTAGTTTAGAAAGTTAATAGAAGAGGAATTAAGAATTTGTTATAGAAGTTGTTTAAGAAATAAAAATAAGGATTTTTTATAGAAGAAGCTTTTATTTTTAACTCGTAAAATGATTAATAAATTAAAAAAAGAAAGTACCGTAATTTCCGGAAGAAACGCCGCGGCGTTTACGTGTTTAAAACTTAAATTTTCAACGGGTGCGACATTTAGGTGCACTAAAAATATTTCCTATGATGGGCATTGTACATAGTTTGAATGGCCTTTATTGTGTATAGACTGGTCCTGTTCCCGCACAAAAGACCACTCAGTTGCTTTTTGCGAACGTTATTTTGTTTACATTCTTTCCCTTGAACGGACCTACATGCCTTAGTCACCCTAAACAACAAGATCTCGGAACAATAACATTCTTCCCCCTTTCAAATCAGCATTCTCATCAGCTTGAATAGACTCTCTCCTCTGCTATTTGATGAATCTTCCAGGACCCATCCTTTCCCCACCCCTGCCTTTCTGCAATTTTTTTCAAAGGTGGACATGACTCCACCTGCCTCACAATAACGAACTCTGACATATTTCCCCTTCAGCATGAATCGATTTTTCTTGGCATTCTGCCAGATACAGATCCCATCAGTTTGAGTACAAGTACTTGTTGGATAGTTTTTAAGTAAGAAGGGGAGCGGAAAATTTTTGAAAATGGCACCTAAACGGCACAGAAGCTATATTGCTGGTTTTAAGCTTAATGTAATTTCACGTGCTGAACAAATTGGAAATAGAGCAGCAGCTTGAGAGTTTGAAGTGGACGAGAGGTGTATTCGACGTTGGAGAACTGAAAAAGAAGAACTTAAAAATATGCCACAACAGAAACAAGCCAAAATAAGTGGTACTGTAAGGTGGCCAAATCTAGAGGACGATCTTGCAGACTGGATAAAGGAGCAACGAGGAAAGGGAATGGCAGTTTCGACTGTAAAAATTCGCTTTCAAGCAAAATTTATAGTAAAACAAATGAGCATAAATGATTTCAAAGGAGGGCCTTGCTGGTGTAGCAGATTTATGAAAAGAAAAAATATTTCTGTGCGTACTAGAACAACAGTCGGGCAACAAGTACCAATGGACTGGCAGGATAAAAAAGCATCTTTTCTAAAATATGTGATAGATATTATTGATAAAAAAAAACTTCTTCGTTCACAGATAATAAATATGGATGAAACGACGCACCAAGAAAGAATTATCCGAATGGGACAAAAACCAGTAGAAGTGATATACATGTACAGAAAAACAAATGATTACAGTTTGAGAAGATGATTTATTGAAGTGATAAGCTTCACAAAGTGAAAAAGTCAGTAACGCGTTTGTCCACCTCTGGTCCTAATGCAAGCAGTTATGCGGCTTGGCATCGATTGATAAAGGTTGCAGATGTCCTCATGAGGAATATTGTGCCAAATTGTGTCCAACTGGCACGTTAAGTCGTTAACATCCTGAGCTGGTCGTAGGGCTCTGCCCGTAATGCTCCAAACGTGCTCAATAGAAGAGAGATCCGGCAACCTTGCTGGCCAAGGTAATGTTCGGAAAGCACTAAGACAAGCAGTAGAAACGTGCAGTGTGGGGGCGGGCATTATCTTGCTAAAATGTGTAAGCCCAGGGTGGTGTGACATGAAGCAACACAACGGGCCTTAGAACTTCTTCGACGTACCGCTGTTCTGTAAGGTGGCGACGGATGACAACTAAAGGGGTCCTACTATGAAATGAAATGGCACCCCAGACCATCACTCCTAGTTGTCGGCCTGTCTGCCAGAAGACTGTCAGGTTGGTATCACACCTCTGTCCGGGGCGTCTCCAGACTCACCTTTGCTGGTCATCGGGGCTCGGTTCAAAGTGGGATTCGTCACTGAAGACTATTCTACTCCATTCAGTGACATTTCAGTGCGAATCAGCCCAACACTACTGCAAACAGGATTGACATTGTACAGAGGTCAATGGTAGACAGCGCAAGGGGCGCCGTGACCTCAGTCCCCTTTCTGTGAGCCATCTATGAATGGTCCTTGCAGTCACTGAAGCACTAGTTGTACTGGCAATCGATGATAAGGATGCATCTGGGACTGTGAGTGCCACTCTGACCATTGCTCGGTCTTCACGTTCTGTCGTTTCTCTAGGCCTGCCGCTTCCTTCTTGACACTGTGTGCGGCCATGGTTCACCCATTCCTGCCAACATTGTCTAATAGTGGCATCGCTTCTGCTCAAAGTCGAGCTATTCGCCGATAAGGACAACCGGCTTCTGAGCCGAATTGCACGACCCCTCTCAAATTCTGACGTCTGCGCATATCGTTCGCGCACCTGTATGCGAGACATAGTTACTCTCTACCAGAATACACGGAATGAAATTCGTGAAGAATTTATGATCTGGAAACATAATTTCTCTTAAATATCCTGCCAATTGTGCAGATCAGATGCGCTGTAGTGACAACTGTTCATTCATTGGCAGCAAAAATGTAAAATTTTGCATTTTCTTTCAAAACCTCTATGCATATCAATTTGTGTCCAATTTGCTTTATATCTTTTCGGTGCATCTTTTTTTTTTTTTTCGTCTGCGAGTGTATATACAGTGGCTCCCAAAAGTGTTTGTACATTTATGATTTTCATTGAAATAGGGCTCTATCCATTAATTAAAATTAAACTTTCTGAATGAGATTTTAATAATGAGGTCTATAATCTGTTCATAACAAAATTACATGAAATATTTTTAAAATATAGCGAAACTTTATTTTTAAGAAATTAATAATAAAAAAAGACAAACATTTTATCTCACAAAAGTCTTCATACACTTCAAAACGGTCTTGACATATTAGTAAATATTTTCACTTTTCATTAAATTAATATTTAGTAGGATATCCTTTAGCATTCACAACAGCCTTTGAATGTCTGAGAATAGATTTTACTTTTTTTTTTTTTTTTTTTTACTGTATCAATGTTCATCCATTCTTCCATCATGACTATTTTAAGTTCGCTTTTCGTTTTGATGTTGTGTTTTCGTACTCTGACCTCCAGATCTTTCTAAATGTTTCTATGGGCTTTAAATCTGGCGACTGAGGTGGTGTTTTCAAAACCTGCAGATAATTATAGAGACACCACAGGTGAACGTTGAGAGCTGTATGCTTAGGATCGTTATCATGATTAAAAATAAAAGTTGTTTCCAATACCCAAATTTTGGGCTGATAATTTTAAATTGTCTCTTAGAATATTTAAATAAAGAAAAATGATTATGCCATCAATAAACAACAGGAAGGAGAAAAATTTTTTTAATGATAATTGATACGTTTATTTTAGCATCCATCTCCCGAGCGTTCTTTTTGTACATCGAGAAGTAGCCCTATTTATAGAATTGGGTGCGACATGGTACTCATCCAATCAGCGGTATTAATTGCGATGACGAGGTGACACTATCTACTCAGTAAGACTTGTATAATGACTTTATGTAACATACAGGTTTATGAGTTTATCGATTTGGCGGACGCCAAGAGATTAATATAATTTATAAGAAAGAAAGGATTTCACCAAAAAAATAGAAACAAGAATGCGATTTATATAGAGAATCGCCAACACATTATATGATTAGAATTTGATTAAATTAATTGATTTAAAAATATCATTACATATATATAATAAAATAATTTTAAAAAATAGCGGCAAAAGGATGAAAGAATTCAAATTATAATGCAAACATCTCATTTATTTCGAAAAAAGAAAAAGGAATTGTTCTTTATTCTTTCTGTATTTGAAAGGTTATTAGATTACAAGAAATAAATAAATACAATAAAAATAAGAAAGTAAAATTAGTAGTTAATAAATTAGAGAAAAATCAGTATTAAGGCAAAATTTAAATGTACTTTTTCATGCTAATTCCTAAGCTTAAGAAAGTAGACAGATATATGCATATTATTTCATCTGTCATCACGCAGTAAAAAATATTGTTATTAATCTGAAGAGAGCAGTATTTTTGATTGATTAAAGGGAACACTGAATAAAGTTATAAAGTTATATAAATATATTATTTATCTTTGCCCATTCTCAATACATTTGGTTTAAGAGGAAGATGGTCTTAATTTACAATTATGTTATTTAAAGTGTCTTTTTAAGAGTTTTTGTTTTTTTAAATACACTGCTGGCCACCCAAATTGCAACACCAAGAAAGACGAGATATCAGAGACACTGAAAGTGCAGAAACCGACTTAATTCGCTATTTTGCTAAGTTTCAAATGTAAACAAATATGTCTGCTATGGTAAAAAATTAGGATTGGCCACACTTAAACAGCTTTTAAATTGTTGATAATTCTACAACTATTGCATGCAGATTAACTAAAGGCATAAAAATCATAACTGGAAGATAAGAACAGCATAATTCAATCATTTTTAAAGCAAAAAGTTCACAATTTGCCACCATATAAGAATAAAAAGAACTGAGCTCATTGAACAGAGTGGGTACATATATACCGGGTGGCCATAATTAAACTGACAGTGCTCACAGTGTCCTGTAGCGCGATCTATTTGCAAGAATGATGCCACATTTTGTAGGAAGATTAAACAAGACGGGGGACGAAGGATTCCGCAAAAAAACACCACTAGGGGAATATTTGGCGCTGTGTAATAGAAAATAGAGTGTTAACAAATGCAAATCAATACGGAAATTACCTTTTATTTTGCATTCAAATGAGGTTCAACGTGGCTGCCGTTGTTGTGGACCACATATTGCATTCTGTGCACAGTATGCACAACAGCAGAAAGTAACATGTCTGCAGGAATCTCCCGTACGGTCCGTGATATGTGTAGCCAGATCCTGGACCATTCCTTGATAGACTTTGGACTTAAGGTAACCATAGCCAGAAGTCGCATGGGGTAAGATCAGGCGTCCGAGGTGGCCATGCAGTTGGAAAGTAGCGGCTAATGACTATTTCTGTTGTGAATTTCTGTCTTAGCATCTGTTGCACCCATACAGCAACGTGTGAAGAGGCTCCATCTTGCATGAAAATCATTTCCCCCAGGCATTGTCTTTGCTGAAGTGCCGGAATGACAGAGCTGTTCAACATGTGGCGATATTTCTCTCCGGTAACAGAACAGGTTTCCGGTCCGGTCGGGGTAATGTTCTCATAGAAGAATAGGCCTATGATAAATTCCGCTGTGAACCCACACCAAACAGTTACCTTTGGTGAATGTAAGGGAATTGCTGTGACTGCATGTGGTCATTTGTCATCCCAAATTCAGCAGTTCTGGGTATGCACAGTTCCATTCAGGTAAAAGTGGGCTTCGTCTCTTCATAAGATCTTCCACGGCCAAGCAGCATCCACCTCCATTCTGGCAAGAAAGGTGAGAGCAAAAGTCAATCTCTTATCATGGTTGGGGTACAGTAACTCCTGTACACGGCTGATCTTGTACGAAAAGAAGTTGATAATCTTTCGTAGGATTTTCCATACCATACTGTAAGGCATATCCATATTCCGAGCTACTCCATGAGTGCTAGAGGTGGCAGCAGTATTATCTGGTCCTCTGTCCACAATTGCCATGGCAACTGCTTCGATTGTATCCTGTGGTACAGGTTTTCGTCCTCTGCCTGACTGAACCTTCAGAGAACCTGTTTTCTCAAACGTCGCAACCATTGCTTTTAGCCCATTAACTGACACAGGACCGTTACCTTTACGCATTTTTTCGTGCTTTCTAAAAGCACGAAGAGCGGCTGATGCGTTGCACTGGTTGAGGTAAAAGAATTTGACCAGTAACACACACTTGACTAAAGAAGAAGACATTGCACATAAACTTTCAATCCGATTGATTCGAAACGCAACACATTGCCTTTTAAAACCCAAGCAGCTGGCACTGTGCCAATGGATGTAACATGAAATTTGAATAAAGAACTTCTTCTGCTCAGCGTACGTGATATTGCAGATCACGAGACGTTATCGGTGTTTATGTAGATTTTACGCTTTTTTAAAAGTGTTGCCTTATTGCACTTGAACTAAATCAGAAAATGTGCATAATAAAAGGTAATTTTATTCTGTATTAATTTGCATTTGTTAACACTCTATTTTTTATTACACAGTGCCAAATATTCCCCTAGCGGTGACTTTTGGAACTAATTTGTTTTTTCGCGGAATCTTTCGTCTCCCATCTTGTTTAATCTTCCTACAAAATGTGGCATCATTCTCGCAAATAGATCGCGCTACAGAACACTATGAGCACTGTCAGTTTAATTATGGCCACCCAGTATATATATATATATATATATATGTATATAATTCCAATAGATAGGCATGTGAATGATGAAACTGCGCAATCGGGTCACATTAGAATCCGGGGTGTTGTCGTTGAAGAGTGGAAAGAGTCAATGATGACACTGAAGAATTTAACGCTCCATATTTTTATTCTTTATTCAATTCAAATGGCCGATCATTTTTTCTTTTTGACGAAGAGCTCCAATTTGCATATCCAATAATGATTTAAATAGTATTAAATTTAAGAATTTTGCTTCATAATGGAGAGAAACAAAGATATATAAAAGAGACAAAGCAGCGAAGGATCTTACAGAATGCGATGGCCGGAAGCAGTCTGACTAAAAATGGCGCATAAAGTTATTTATAGTGGCGGTTACATAACATGACAGAGTGTTCTCAAGCACTGGTCTATGGGAAAGATCCTGAAATTGTGGAGAGTTAATTGGAGGCTGCCTCTTCGCGTAGAGCAAAGGCATCGTATTTTTTATATTATACATATATAGTGTTACTTTGTTTTTCTTCGTATGTGCGTTAAGGATTCGTTAATTTGGAGTGAATAACGACGACACTTGATGAAGAATGAAAACACAATTTGTTAGCCAGTATTATTCAAGGCAGCTTCCAAAATCATGTTTACAGTCATCGAAGAACTATGAACACACTGAAACAATCAGCGACACAGCCTTCAGACTATCAGGCTATAACGATGAAGACAATTTCACGGTATAGCTTCTCGCTTTGCTTTCCTGTCTAAAATGATGTCACCTCCGTTAATCTGTATATATTATGAGAAATTATTGTAATCGGTTGTGATCAAAAAGTATATTGTCCACGCGAAATGAATCTAATGTGCCTAGAAATAAAAATGGTAGTTAACTGAACATGGATTGTATCAACGACTTTTTCCATCTTTCCACTCAACTACTGAAAGCTGATAAATGTAGCAGTTTTAACTGCACATCAAAAATCTCCATCCTCGGTTACAATGACTGCAAGCTGATTCCTCTTCTACGTTTTCCCGAAATTATTTCATATATATAGTAATATATTTTAGTAACAGCTTCTTTTAATATATATAGTACACTGCTGGCCATCCAAATTGCAACACCAAGAAAGACAAGAGATATCACAATAAAATTTATTTAGTAGATAACATGTTGACCAAGCATCAAATGATTAAATTTATAGACTTCTGCGAAGTGTGGTTCCTCCCAGAATCAGTAGCCAGAGTAGCCGCCATTGTTGGAGATCACCGCTGCCACACGCCTCGGCGTTGATTCAAAAAGACTTTGGATGTGTTCTTGGGGTACAGAAGACCAAGCAACTTCCACACGTTGCCAACATTGATCTGGTGTGGCCGCTTGGGATGTAATCTGGGTCAATCGTTCAGCAGCCATGGACCACATGTTTTCTATCAGCAAAAGATCCGGAGAGCGAGTCGGCCAAGGAAGCAATTCAATCTGGCGATTGACGAAGAACCCTTGGATAATGCATGCCACGTGTAGTCGCGCATTATCCTGTTGAAATACGGCTGTGGGCAAGTGCTGAAGGTAAGGAAGGACAACTGGCTCCAACACCTCGAAGATGTATCGTTGGCTGTTTAAAGTACCAGCAATGCATACTAGAAGAGTGCGAGAGTGATATCCAATACCGCCCCATACCATAATACCCAGTGCAGGACCAGTGTGGTGGTGCATAACGCAGCTGTTCAGCATCCGCTCTCCACGATGTTTCCAGACTCGAATCTGACCATCGTGGTGTTGCAGACAGAAGTGTGACTCGTCAGTAAGGACAATTTCATTCCATTCTGCCGTCCACATCCTTCTTTCATCACACCATTGGCAGCGAAGAGGTCTGTGGTTCTGCGTCAAGGGTAGATGAAGCAATGGACGTGTTGTGGACAGATCACTCTGCTGTAAACGGCGTCGAATGGTACACGCTGACACTGGATGATGCGTTACAGACTGAATGTGCTGTACTATGGTTCACAATGTGACTGAGTGATCCGTCACTGCCATGTACACAATGTTCCTGTCATTACGTGAAGTGGTGCGCTGAGGTGAATGCGATCGAACACGTCGGTTCGTCGTACCCTCCTGCATCCAGAGGTCACATATCCGCATTACAGTTGTTTGATTTTGTCCAACATGACTACCGATTTCCCTGAAAGATAATCTACACTCTCGGTAGGCCACTATCCTTCCTCTGTCGAACTTGGATACTTGATCAAATGATGATCGCTGTTTACTACGAGGCGTAATTGATCTTTTTTTTTTTTTTTTGAAAAAAAATTTCTGTTTTTTTTTTTTTGAAAAAACCACAAGAAAAACACAATTGTCGAACTTGAAATCATCGAAAACTCCAAGTCTTAAATAGCGCTTTGAAGTGGCACCACAGGCGCGTGTGATGTGTGTCTGCGCTGAAATTCTAATCATTTGCATATCTCACCTCCGCTAATGCATGTTGTAAATTTCATGTTATTTGCATGGTTCCTTCAGGGTGTTGGATTTACGGTGGCCATCAGTGTATTTTATAAACATTAACTGCAGAACAGTTTGAAATGTATTATATGGTAAAATGCCTGTTTTATTCATTTAATATTTAATGTATTAAGTGATGACAAATGATCGAGAACTCTGTCGTAAGTCTGTCATGATATTTTCACTCATTAGAATAATTGTTATGTTGTAGAATAAGCAAGCTGTGGAATTTTTAAAAATACTATCTTTTTAATTTAAAAATTTACTGCTTTGTATTTTTCTATTTATTCTAAAATGCTTGGGATAATTTATTGATGGCTTAAAATGTTCATTGATTTGATTTGAGAGTTCATAGAAAAAGGAGTACTCTTTCTGTTATCGGGATTAGTTTCAGAAATGTATGTGTCTATGCATATGTGTGTGTGCACACAGGCATATATACATAAGTACTTGCGTATGCATATATGAACACATACATCCATGCACATATACATAAATTTCTAAATCCAGTCCTGATAACAGAAGAGTTAATTTTAAACAAAATATTTTTGTGAGGCCTTTTTTAAGGTAGGATGGTAAAATATTTTTAAAGTTTTTATCTTAAATTCTCTGTGTAGTTTATGTCTAAGTTTAATAAATGTAATGGTAGGGTAACCATCATTACACTTATTAAACTTAGGTCATGAAATATAAAAGTGAAAGCCAGTCAGATCCTCCCAATATTGATTGTCATACAGATGCAATTCTGTGCACTGTAAATGAAAGCGATTGAGTTTCGAAAGATATAGAAAAGAAAATCTTTCAAAAGATATATTTCCATATATTTCAAACAATTAAAATAAAGCAGTTTTAGTATGATATATATTTTGATGCCTATTTTCTAAGATATTATAATATCATGAATGTTGAACTATTTAAAAATATATATATATATCAGAAAACTTTTTGATCTACTTGACATGACTATATCTTTATTAATCTGATTTATTTTAAAATGTCAAGGCGTCTTAACGAATTTGAATAGAATACTACAGAGCTGAAAAGATGAAAGTTCTTCAGTAGATAATCGTTTCACTGATTTTACAAGAACGTGATTCTTCTTAGACCACTGCACTTGAGTTTAAGAGAAGAATCTTTCAGCATTAGCACCATGAGCAAGAATAGCAAAGAACTGTATTTTCAAGAATTCAGAAGGACTCTGAACATTTAAAAAAAATTTAATGTTCTGAGCCTCCTCACCCGCTGCCATCCCTTTTTTAGAGATGCTGCTCACTTTAGTTTCTTCATACTTGTACACAGTTCTTGCACCTGAATTTTTGTAGAATTGGTTAAACTGCCATGTTATTTTTGTTACCATTGTTATTGTCTGTTACTTTTTTACCATCTAAGATTTGTAATGAATGATTTAGTTCTTTGTATTGGAAATTTTGAAGTTTTTTAAACAAGAAAATTCTTATATTGCTTATATAAACTGGGTATTTTAAGCAATAGTTGTACAAATTTGCAGCAGCATTTTCAAAATGCTTATTATATTCTTCCAAACCTTTATCCTGTTATTCTTGCAGTGGAGATTTAGCTTCCATTGCTTAAAAGTCAGACATTTAAAATAATAATAAAATCCACAAGTCCAGTTTTTCAGGTATTTTTGTTGGTTTTGAAAATTTCTCTTGAAAGTTCATTTAATTTTTGAAAATGAGGACTCTATGATGACAAAATTTGAAATAAATCAACTGAATTTAAAATTGAGCATATAACAAGTACTTGTTTAATGGTGGGAAATTTTTTAATTATTTCTCTAAATGTGTGTTATAAAATTGTTGCCGTGTAAATTAAATTGTTTTTAATTTTTCGCAGTTTTAAATGACGAACATAAAATTCATAAAGGAGTATAGAGTTTTATTAATGTAACATATATTTGTAAAATTATCATTTAGGTCTCTTATTTTAAATGTGATGTAAAATGAATATAACAATATTACTTAAATCTGAATATGTTTTGCTATCTTTTCTTGGAGAATTTTGTATTCAGTAATTTATTAAATATTTAACCCCATAGTGTTTTAAAACTTGACTGAAAATTTATATATCTTTTATACATGTATACATATTTTTGTATCTTAGCACAGACTGTTAAAATAAACTTTCGATTTTATGTGTGCTTATTGTTAACATATTTCTAATAATTAATTTAAACATTGAAAAGTTAATATATATTTTTAATAACTCAATGCTGAGAAGTTGAGAAAAATTTTGCATTATTTTTAAAATTTTTATATGGATAAGGAAAAGTAATTTCTTTTTAATTTTTAGTGCCTCCAGCAGTATCTTTTAATAAATATCAAAGAAGGTAATGTTACTGTGACTTGCCCTGATGCGGAATGCAGTACTTCAGGAAAAATTCTCGGATCTGAGGTAATACATTAAGTTTAAATATTTATTTTTAAATACGTTTTTTCTTTGTATGTCTTTGTTTTATTTGTAGAATTTATTATTAAATCAAGTCAAGCAAGCTTTCTTTCAGTATGTTTGCAAATAATTTCTTCTTCTATTTCTGTTTTAATGATATTTTAATTACTGTTATATTTAAGTAATGTACATTCTGTAACAAAAAAATCGACGTGCCAAGAAGGAGCTGTCTGATGGAGACAAAAATTGGTGGGTAAGAAGATTATGTACAGAATAGAAAATGATTAAAATTTCAGAACAATTAAATGCTTTATTTCAGAGTTACAAAATAATGAGCTCAATAAGGTGTTGACCCACCTCTAGCCTGGATGCAAGCTGCCACATGGCATGGCATAGACTAATAAAGCTCTCGGATTGTCTCCTGTGTTATTTCATGCCAAATTTGCTCTAATTCTCAGGCTAGGTCATCAACATTCCTTGGTAGTTTTATCTTACTGAAAAATAAGGCCAGGGTACTGCAAAAGAAACAGTAGCCAAACAGGTCTCACAATGTTGTCGATGTACTGCTGTGCTGTAAGTGTGCCTCTAATAATGACCAAAGGGGTCTGGCAATCAAGGGAAATGGCACCCCAGACCATAACTCCTGGTTGGAGGGCCTGTGTGGCGTGCAGTAGTGAAAGCAGGATCGGCACGCTGCTCTGGGTGTCTCCAGACACTTCTTCGACGATTGTCACGACATAGTTGGAAGCACAATTCATCGCTAAAGACTATACGTCCTCAGTCAGCATCATTCCAACCTGATTGAGCCAAGCACCATCGTAATTTGGCTCAACAGTGTGCAGGCATGAGTGGCAGGTGGTGTAACGGTCAGTACGAGCTTAGATTTTGCTCTGTCAGCCATCTGTGAATGGTCATGGTGGACACTCGTGTGCGAGTCGCACGTTTGATGGTTGATAGCGATGAATCAGGTGCCTGTCACAGCTGGTCTGACAGCCACTCTGTTCTCCCGATCTGTTGTGACCCTAGGTCAACTGCTACCATAATGACCCGGAAATCAGCCATTGTCCTCCCATTCTTGCCAGCATCTTCTAATCATCGCATCACTTCGACTCATATGATGAGCAATTCTCCAATTTGCCGAACCTGCCTCTTTCAGTCCAATGATACAACCTCTTTCAAACTCTTGACAGTTGCTCGTAGTGAGCTCGAATCCTGTGGCGAGACATTTTTCAGTCATTGAAATGTATTCTAAATTGCAATGCAACAGAAATTTTTAACAACAGTTCAAGAACAGCTCCTTATATACATCTGCTTGATGGGCAGTTCCGATGCGCTGAAGATCGCACTATTCATTCATTGGACACCAAATTTTAATCATTTGCATATTTGGTCAAAACATTTATGCATAGGAAATTTCAAAGCAATCAGATGATTATTCCTCCTTGGTGCATCGATTTTTTTGTCATGGGATCTATATGTATATTTAAGGCCATATATGTTTCTTTCAGTGATGCATCAAATCAAGCGTAAAATCATCATGTTATCACTACTTTTGGAAAGTGTTATTTTAACTGTAAAGATATAATCTAAAGTTTTGTTTTTGTAGATAAGAGAAATAGCTGGAGAAGATGCTTTTTTCATGTTTGAAAGATACAAATTGAATCTAGGTAAGTTTGTTTTTCTACATAAAAATTGTGATGGAAAACTGTTAATTTGCTGTAATTATTCTGTAAGGTTTCATATCTGAAGGGGGAGAAAAGAAAAGGGGTAAAATGGAAAATAAAACTGTATTATTTGAATTGAAAATGAGATGATTCTTTTACTGCAAAGAGTTTTCTAGCTGATTTTTATTGGATTCTCACCTAAATCTTGGTATAGTTTATAAAATCAGTTTTGTGTTTTATGTTTAGATTCATTTGAAGAATTAAGAAATAACTTCTGATCCATTTATAAATTTAATTCAAGTCTGTTGTTTCCATTATTTAATTTCATAAGTTATTAATAATTTAATTTCATAAGTATTGGCACAGAAGTCCATTTATGGATAAAATAAAAATTGAAATTCAGTTATCAGATTCTGTTAGTGATCCGCATGTCACAGCTTATTAACAAAGCAAGCAGATGGCCATTCAAAAATTGTACTACATGGTACTAAGTGAATGCAGCTGGCAGAAGTGAGGTAACATCCAATGTAACTGTTTTTTTTTTTTTTGTTTTTTTTTTTAAGCCAAGTTTTCCCAGAATTTCTAGTCTTAGATTGCTATTTAAGTAGATGTTATTACAGAAAGTTTTAAAAGTAGAAAGCATTTGATTTGCCTTCAGTGGAAGTGAAGATGATGATGTCTGCTGCTGTCTAATTAAGGCAGCTGAGAGTGAAAGTGACAAAATACAGTGTGTGATACCAAATATATTTTGTATTGAAATTCACTAGTAAATTTTAGCACAAAATCTGAACCATTACTTTGGTTCTTTCTTCTCTTTATCTGTAAGGTTATGTAAATGATTTTTAAAGTGGTGGTCTTCTTTTCCTCGGTGTCAACATATAATGTTCTAGGTTATAACTTCACTCATTTGGAAAGTGAATATTTCCAGAAAAATTAGTAGTATTTTAAATACAAGAATATTTTTAATGAACGTATTATCATCAGTACCTGGACAAACCATGAATCTGCAATGTGTAGAAAATATTGGATATAAAATTTTGATACATTGTAAAAAAAATTCAAATTATAACTTTTGCATTATAATTTTGGGGATATAATTAGTATAGCATTTCATAAAAGAGTTTGAACCACTGGTAATCCATGAATGTTTGTGATTACAGTAAATATTGATTGATAAGTGAGAGCTCTAAGTCTATTGGTTTTAAATGTTTGTGGAATAAGAGACTTTCAAATTCCTTTCTAGGGATATCTTCAGTATCTAGTGTTAAACACAAATGTGTTATCCCGTTACCATTTTTTAGGCCTGTCTGTGTGGATTCTAGAATTTAAGAAGAGTAGCAGCAACATATAATATTTTTTAATGAAAGTCGGAGAATATGCATCTGTTTATTCTGCATGGTATGAAAGTATAAAAAAGCCTAAAAATGGGCATTTGGGGGGGAAACTCCCCTCCGAAGTGTGTGCAGATTCATGGTTTTGATATGCTGTTTTTATGTATCACAATTTTTTTCCCTATTGTCCTGTTTTCAGAAGGATATAAAATTGAATTTAGTGAGCATTATTGTAAGATTCTAAATTTTCCATATATTAAAGTGGTGTTAAGCCTTGTGGAATTAGATGAAGTTGTTATTAGATTTGGATGGAATAATATTCAAGTGAAATAAGTATTCTCTTAGTTGAAATGTTCTCCCTCCCCTTACTAGAAGGTCCTTATTCCGACTAATTCTAAGCTTAAATTGGCTGTAGGAACTCTTGTATTCTCGTTTTT
This sequence comes from Stegodyphus mimosarum, assembly GCA_000611955.2. NCBI lineage: Eukaryota > Metazoa > Arthropoda > Arachnida > Araneae > Eresidae > Stegodyphus > Stegodyphus mimosarum. Next base: position 30,021 of record KK113716.1, read on the forward strand.
TACATGACTTTATAAGCAGGTATTACTGTATGTTACTTTTAAGATAGCTTATTGCTAATTAAAGCATTTGCCATTATGTACATATGTATGGTGATATAGGTGTATAAAATGCATGCCAAATTATACAGCTAGGTTTTAATAGCCTTGTGTCTATAAATGTAGTTTGTATGTGTATTTTAAGTACACATATACTGTTTTTCTGGAATGTAGTAGAAGTAGTAAAAAATTCAGAAGTGGAGAATAATTATTTTAAATTTTAAGGTAGCTGTTTTCCATCTTGATACACTATTGAAAGCTTTCATGCATCCACTATATGCTGTCTGAAAATTCTTCTCTTGTTGATAAATAAAATAAATATATACTAAACTACATTGAAATTACAGTACCATATAGTGTGTTACTATATACATATCATTTATTGTTTCTCTTGTAATCGTCTTCAGTTCTTCTCTTTTAAGTTATATATCACTGTTCATGTACAGTTTGATATGTGAGAACCTTACCATAGCCGTGTGATTAAAACTGTTGAACACTAGGAGTTTGATCCTTGGCATGGTTGGTTTTTGTGGTTTTCCTATGTGTAATGTGAATATGACCAATATATTCCAGTAACCATAACCATTAATGTATAAAAATTGAAAACTTCATGTAGTGCAAGATTGGTGAGTGCATTGTATTGGACCATTTGTTTTGGTACTAAATCTGCTGCACAATCCACCTAAGTCATAGCTTCCTTTTCTCAAAAGTTTGCTTTTTATGGATCTGAGTAAACATGCTTTACCTTGTAGCAAATTCATTACAGTAAATTCATATGGAATTGGGCAGTCAATCATCAGTATAAAAAATTTTAACAAGTATTAGCTTTGTTTTTGATTTTGTTGATCTAATTTTGCCTGGTTATGACTAGTTAAAAACCCCTAATATTCAAAACTTTCCATATTTGGTAAGTAGTGAGAGGAGAATGAAAAATTATAGAGAAAATCCCTTTAAGTCATTCAAATTTCAATTCAGTACTTTAATATAAAATAAAATTCTGCTTTATATGCAGTTTCCGTAGTGTCATTAAGTTTCCATGACTAGCTTACCAGACTTTTGAAGTGCTTTGAGCTTTGAATAAAAAACTGCAAAATAATTCTTTTTATTGTGTAAATATAATCATATTAAATCTAATTTTCAAAAAGGCTGAATTTTGAACATGTCAGAAAACTGCATTTAATTATAAAATCCAAAATTGGGATTTTATGTATCGATAAAAA